>APFE030298974.1:98550-114055 GCA_000404065.3 Pinus taeda
TAGTCTCACTAGTATTGAAAAATAATTAAGTTAATTCATCTTGAGTTAATTAGTTGGAGAAATTCAAACATGAAGTCTTTGTGAAGACATGCAACAATTATCCCTTTGATTGAGGAAGTTGTCCCTTAATTAAGGAGTTAAGGAAGAGTTGTATTTGAGTTGTAATTAGTTAGCTCATTTAACTGTGTTAAGTCCAATTAAATTAGTTCCAAACAGTTGGAGGAATTAATTGTGAGTTCAATCAGTTAATGCATGCATGCATGTAACTAGTGTTCTCTAGATAACTGAATATTCTCTCATAAATAACCAATGCATGTTAGTTCAGAGAAAGACCCAGTTGAGATTAAAGACAAGGAAATTATACTATTAGTTGGAGGATTTTTCCTATATAGGAAACTCATCCATGCAGAAGGAATCAACTCCTTCAGGATTGCACAATTATTTTAGAGGTCAGTGTTGTGTGTGAGGTGAGAATCACACAAGTTGCAACTGGAGGACCCAGGAGAAACTGCGCAAGGAAATAGGAGGCTTGGAGGATTGAAGGAAGGCATATGTGTTGTCGATTCTGTCTATGAGCAGCAGTGAGGGATTGTACTGAGAGTTGGATAGCTTGTGAGCTAAAGATTTGTGTAATCCTGAAATATTTCCACTTGTATGATAATACAAAGATCGGGATTTTTAGCTGAGGCTTTCCCTAGAGTATTCTTTTGTGTTCATGTGTGATTGATTTCTTATTCCATGTTATATGTGTTCTATTTGATCTTGCTTAAAATCGATTAAGCTTCGACAAGTTTGTTTGTAGAAGTAGATCAAGTATTTTTCTATAGTATTTTGCATTATCAGGTGATCTATGGTGAAATTTCTACATGGTATCAGAGCCAGGTTATCAAACTAGAGAACAATATACAAAGAAGGGATAATTTTGAAGTTTGAAGTTCTTGATTATAGAAATCGAATTCTTATCACATCTCAAAGTTCACCAATGGCATTCAATGGTTTGAGACTCGAGTATGCCCTGGATGGCAGCTCGAATTATATAGCCTGGAAGGATCGCATAGAAGCGGTATTAGAGGACAATGGTTTGAAGGAATTCATTGATCAAGAAGTCTTGAAGCTAGAAGCAGTTAATGCCCAAGAATTGGTAGAATGAAAGAAATGTGTGGCTAGAGCAAGGAGGATTCTTCTGGAGGGAGTTTGATACCATATTGTCTCAAGTTTCCATGGGAAGGAGACACCGTTTTCAATGTGGAAGACATTGAAGGATCTATACTAGAACAACAACGATGAGAGGAAGTTGGCACTGAAAGACAAGCTTCAAAAAATCAAGTGTGATAAGGGCGACATGATCTCTACATATCTAAACAAGCTCACCCCCTTTAGAGATGAGCTTGGAAGTGTAGGAATCATGAGAGCCGATGATGATATGGTGAGTCTTGCTCTCCTCAGTCTTCCTAAGAGCTAGCATAACTACCAGGACTTAGTGAATGGAAGAGAGAAACTGCTAGATTGGGAACGACTGTGGTCGGATCTAATGCAGGAGGAGATTAAGAGGAGCACCAAATATGGTTCTTTATCCAAGGAGGATGAAGAAAATTTCGCCTTAGCAAGTAAGGCAAGGAAAGGGAAGGAGAAGGATTCTCATCCGAAATCGAGTTCTTCTCATGGTGGGAAGAATATTGACAAATCTAAAGTGTGACGCTTTAATTGTCATGAGGTGGGCCATTATACAACTAATTATCCATTGAAGAAATCCAAGAAGGGATCCTCGGAAGGATCTAAAGGTGAGGCATTAGCCTCTCAGTTCGAATTGGATTTTACCCTCATCACATGCATGGTTTCATCGATGATGGGTTGTGGTTGGTTTCTTGATAGTGGAGCCTCATTCCACATGACCGTTGATAAGAGTTTGTTCAGTACCTTGGAGGAGAAGGACCTCCAGATGCACATAGAGATGGGTAATGATGAAAAGTATAGTGTTTCTGGAGTAGGTAGAGTTGCTTTTCAAAGGGAGCATGGAGCTCGCATCACATTGACAAATGTGAAGTATGTGCCAGGACTGGAGAAGAAATTGGTATCGATCGCAATGTTGGAGGAAAAATGATATGTTGTAGTCTTTAGTAAGGGACATGTTTTACTTAGACACATCACCATGAGACAGATGAAGCAAATTGGTTCACCAGTCAAGAACGTGTATGCTCTTGAGGTTCAAGATGCATGCAAAGCCTTTAGGAGCAAGGCAACTGTTGGAGACTTGGTGGTTGAGAGGGAAAGTACATTACCTCTCAACATGTAGCACCAGAAGAAGTCTCAGACAATTGTGGAGGAGCCACAATTGGTGAAGCAACTTCAGGAGGTTGTTGAGCAGCCACAACTAGAGAAACTGAGAGGAGACCAAGTGGAGACATCCACTCATGTAGAGACCTCTAGTAGGGGGAAATTTCGAGCCAAGTGGGTAGAGGTATCACATGCAGCCACACCTCCAGGCGAGAGGTGGGGCGATGTGGAGTGATAGTCCCAAGAAGGCTGAAATAGGGGTAGGATCCTTGAGGTACCCAACCTCTTTGATTAGACCTTGCTACGGGAGCCCCGACGAGGAGTAGCAAGACTGCATAAGAGGGTAGAGACAGATGCGAATGGAGCGATGGAGGGAGCTTCAACATCGGAGGATGTTTCTAGCCCAACAGGGAGGTCAGTTGGGAGATCAGTTACTTAGTTCTTAGTAACTGAGCTGCAGTGCAACATTGGGCAGCACGATGCAACATGATGGGAGGAGGTGCAGTGCGGATGAAGTGTTGGGAGAGAGGACTAGCAGCAACACAGATGCAGCAGGACGAATCAGTGGGATTGATGTAGTCAGATATCAAAGTGACAGAGGCTAGAGTAGTGAGATACTAAAGAGCATAGAGGTGCAGAGTTTTCAGTCGATAGAGGCAATTGCAGTCAGAGACTTTAATGATAGATGCATCATATTGATTCAGGTTGGTATTTTTTGTTTCTAGAGTTGCTGGAGCAACAACGCTTGAGAGAAGTGTTGCATGCAAAACATTCCAAAGTTTTAGGATCGGGTTCGAGTTGAATGCCTTTCTTGTTGAGAGGGAGTGTTGAAAATAGCAACAAATGTTAAAAATAGAAATTCTAAAAATAACATTGCTATAAATAGCATTTCAGGATATACTCCAACTCCGTTGGAAATAGCCAAAAATAGAAATGCTATAAATAGCATTGCTATAAATAGCATCTCGAGATATATCCAATTTTTATTTGTCCTTGAATAAAAATTGAGAATTAAAATTCGAATTTAGTCTCACTAGCTGTTTGAAAAATAATTAACTAATTCATCTTGAGTTAATTAGTTGGAGAAATTCAAACACGAAGTCTTTGTGAAGACATGCAATAATTATCTCTTTGATTAAGGAAGTTATCCCTTAATTAAGGAGATAAGGATGAGTTGTATTTGAGTTGTAATTAATTAGCTCAGTTAACTGAGTTAAGTCTAGTTAAATTAGTTCCAAACAGTTGGAGGAACTAATTGTGAGTTCAGTCAGTTAATGCATGCATGCATGTAACTAGTGTTCTCCAGACAACTGAATATTCTCTCATAAATAACCAATGCATGTTAGTTCAGAGAAAAACCCAGTTGAGATTAAAGACAGGGACATTGTACTATTAGTTGGAGGAATTTTCCTATATAGGAAACTCATCCATGTAGAAGGAATTAACTCCTTCAGGATTGCACAGTTATTTCAGAGGTCAGTGTTGTGTGTGAGGTGAGAATCACACAGGTTGCCACTGGAGGACCCAGGAGAAACTGCGCAAGGAAATAGGAGGCTTGGAGGACTGAAGGAAGGCATATGTGTTGTCTATTCTGTCTATGAGCAGTAGTGAGGGATTATACTGAGAGCTGGATAGATTGTGAGTTAAAGCTTTGTGTAATCCTGAGATATTTCCACTTGTATGATAATACATAGGTCGAGGTTTTTAGTTGAGGCTTTCCCCAGAGTACTCTTTTGTGTTCATGTGTGATTGATTTCTTATTCTCTGTTATATATGTTCTATTTGATCTTCCTTAAAATCAATTAAGCTTCTGCAAGTTTGTTTGTAGAAGTAGATCAAGTATTTTGCTTTAGTATATTACATTATCAAGTGATCTACAGTGAGAATTTCTACATGTGTGTGTGAATTTATACTTGTAGATTCATAATTTAAAGAAACAAATTGCATAAATATGTATAGATAGTGATGCATCGCTATTAGACAACTCCATAGCAAAAAAGCCATCATTACTGTGAAGTCTTAGTGTGGAAAGTACGTCACAATAGATCTGATAAAAATATACTTAAAAATAGTAATATCTATGCTATTAGGGTTTATTCCTCCTTATATTTCTGGATATGTAGATTATTATTTATTATGTATGCATGTAAATTAAAATTTATGCTGAAAATAAAAAAAAAATGAATAAAAAATATTCGTGAAACTAGATTTGACACAAGATATATTCTAAGAAACCCTTTCGGGAGAAAACTCACCTGGAAGGTGAGGTCACTATACTCTCTTTCTCTAAATAGAAAATAGTTGCAGGTACAAAGAAGTAAGGTCTATGGCCCATGGGCTACTACAGTGCACAAACCCTCACTAATTTCTCTCTCCATATCCCTTGCAACTACCCTGCTCATCTATGGAAAAAGGTGCACTTGAAGAGAATGGAACCTTGTTGATGGTGTTGGACCCACCAACATGTTAGGGGATCTCCCCAGTAAGAAGTCCCAATTAGACCTCAAACCATTTGGTGTAGGAGTCCCAGAAGTGAGACGTATGGTAATGCTTTAACCGTGGTTTCGCACAGAGGCAAGTAAGATGTCCCTGGTGGTAGCAAGGGTGTGACATATGTGGTAATTCAAGGAAGATGCATGAACAGCCCTAACACACAGAAAGTGAGGTGGGTGTGCCCCTTGGAAACTTTTGATAGTGTGGAGTTAAAAATGGAACACACGAGCAAAGATGCATCACAACAAGGAAGGAAAGTTAGCCAACAATCCAAAGTGATGGTTAAACTAACAACACACTTTAGAAAGATTCATACATACATATACAGAAATAGCTACACATGCATGCATAAGAAAACATATACATATATGATTTAGAGTACTCAAGGTAGCTCAAATACAATACAACATATGCATGAAACGTGCTAGCTATGTTATATTGAGAAGTGTAAGTTCCAGTCATACAATACATCTATGTACAACCACTAGTTCCGATAGTGGAATGTTATAGCCACAACCGCTTTCTCCTCTAAAGAGATATACTAGCTCTGTGCAGTGGAGAAGCCAAGGCTCATTACAATATTATCCAATCTTTCTCTAAGATATTCTTATTAGATGCTTGGCTGACCAAAATCCTTTACAATGAGTTATGAGGTTCTATATATAGCAAAGGGTGGGGTGACCCTTGACATTCCCCTTTGTGACCATTCATCTACCCTCATGACTCTTAAACTATTATATGACTGTTACATTCAACTATCAACACTTGAACTTCCACTTGACAAGACGTTTCATTAAAACGCACATGTGCCCATGTGAGACAAAATGGCTTGAGAAATCCATGCAAGACATCACTCACACTCGAACCATTGTGGTGAGACCAACTCTTTGACATTCTTGTGATGGACAAAGGTGGTGAGTTAATGCCAAGCTTGGTTGTCCATGATGGTGTCTGTGTGCTCAATGGTGACATCTTGCTGAAGCGAACTTTTGCCTTCATTGCATCCGAGTGCACTAATATGGCTTCTCTATCTAACTCGTATGATAGCATGTGCATGGTCGTCCTGGGTGCGACTAGACCAACAACATATTGATTCATAGTGTCTGCGTTGCTCTCTAAGCATGTGTTGGTGGTCATACGCATCAACTTGTCAAAATACATGTTCAACTCCAGTTAGACTTGCTTCTTGTCTTCGTCTTGGTGAGCGTGCCAAATGGGTGGGATCACATGTGTGCGCAAAATGACATGCATGCTACAGAATTCTAATGCACGTGATCAACAACACTGCTCACCTTGTCTACTCTGTGCCAACTACTGTGATGGGTCTATAACTTGTACGGTCATAGTTTCATATGTCTGTGCATGTTGTGCCACTTGATGTAACTCATTCTCATGTCTATGCAACTCATTTTCTTCCTTGAGTTGCTGCTTTAGCACATGTTTCCAAAGTTTCTTTCATTGCAAGTGGATCTTTTTGAGCTTACAACTTTGTTTCGCCTCTATGTTGTCAACAACCTTCCTCTTACATTCATTGTGTGCAGGTGTGCTGCCTTCTGCTACTGTTAATGGTGCTGCTTATTGTAATGCTGCTACCATATTATCTTGATGTCCTTGTCTACAAAAACTTGATATTTTCATAGGTAGGTGATCTCATAGACACTTGCTTAGCTACAAACCTTGTTGGGCTATCAACGGTGTCCTTTGACTCTTCTCTCCTGAAGGCCATTGTACTTATGTTGCTGAGAGACAGACGAACACCTATGATGCTTGAAGACATAGAAACACTCATGGAAAGCAATCTGTTAGTTGAAAACCAAAACAATCTTGAGGACTAAATTGCAACATACCTATGTGATTGATCATGAAGGTTGCACAATTTCTGTCGGGAGGTTAGGAGACTGACTGCCAAAATTGTGCAAGGCACAATTCGTGCTGTCAGGAGGCTGACTGACTACTAGAACTACGCAATGCATAGTCCAGCCTGGCCTACTAAGGACTGAAACTGTGCAATGCACAATTTCAGTCAGTAGTGACATGCAACCAACAAACTACATTGCGTTGTTTCTGGGGCAAGCAGGATGCTGCCTCCAAGAATTGTGCAATGAAAGCCTGGAGGTCAATTATGGGCTAGACTTACTCAATTTTTGGAGGGAAGGCAGATCCTTCGCTTCGGGAAATGCGAAGTGCTAGCTGGGCAAGGGCACGGTCTAGGCCAAGGAAGACCAGACCAACCAAAGAGTGATTGAAAACATGAGAAGTCTGGATGCATGGTGAGATGAGTGCAAACAAGAGTGAATGATCATTCATGCAAACAATAATATGTGTAAGATTACACCCAAGAATTTTGAAAAAAAGTCTCTAATGTTAGGTGTAGATTTGCAATCACAAGACACATTGTTGAAATACATAGGGGGATTACACAGTTACCTTAGGCATACTATCCTTATGTTTAATCCTAATAATCTAGATGAGATGTGTGTGCAAGCCACTCATCTTGAGGCAAGAGGGGAAAACACTACAGAAGAGGGTAGTAAGAATCCATTTAAGGGTAAAGGAAACAAAAGTGTTTGAAAGGGAAGGGAAGGAAAAATGCATCTATTAAGAAGGAAGGAGAGACATTAACATGCAAGCATTGCATGATGAAGCTCATTGTTGGAATCTTCATTATGAGATGAAACCAAAGAAATTAAACAACAAAGGAAAATAAAATACAACTACAACCACTCAACAGGATTTGGGATCTGATTCGAGTGATGAAACTAAAATTATAGACATGGGTATGAAAGGAAAAGAATCCATTTCCAGCACTATTACTTCAAATTCACACAAGAAACTCCAAATGAAAAGAAGAAGATAGAACTTTTTCACATAAGGTAATCTCGAAACATAGCAAAATTTATACTCTTTTTGACAGTGGCTCTCAAGACAATCTTATCTCTGAAAGCATTGTCAAAAGTTTAAACTTGGAAACCGTTCCACATTATAAACCATATCCACTTGGATGGGTGTGTGACAACGCACAATTGCAGGTAACTAGAAAGTGTAAACTAAAATTCGCCATTACTGCAAATTTCATAGATGAAGTGGAGCTTGATGTTGTGCCATTAGACATATGTGGTATAGTATTGGGAAGCTCATATCTCTATGACAGAAAAGATATCTTCCATAGACATGAAAACAAATACCATTTGTTCAAAGATGGAGTAGAATATATTGTGAGAGCTCATAGCAAGAAACTAAGTCTGTCACTTGTTAATGCATGGCAAATGAAAAGACTAGTGAATTCAAGCAAGAATTTTGTGCTTCTAATGATCAAACCAAGAATGATGTTGATAATGAATCTTTTAAAGGTTGTGATTCAAGATTGAAATATGAATTGGTTGATGTTGTTAACCAATATGATGAGATGTTTCAGGAACCAAAGGGATTGCCTCTGAAGAGAGGAATCCAACATGAGATACAATTGCAGTAAGATAGTCCTCTTTCTAACATTGGCATGTACAGGATGTCAGTGATGGAAAGTGCAGAAACTAAAAACCAAATTCAAGAGTTGTTCGATAAAGGAATCATTAGGCCATCTTCTTCGCCATGTGGTTCAGCTATTGTTTTGGTGCCATAGATGGATGGAACATGGCACAAGTGTGTGGACTTCAGTGCATTGAACAAGATTACAGTAAAGAACCATTACCCACTGCCTAGAATAGATGATTTACTTGATCAATTGAAAGATGCAAAGTATTTTACTAAGTTGGACTTAAGGAGTGGCTACCATCAAATCAGAATTGCTGAAGGAGACATTTGGAGGATAACATTGAAAACAAAACAAGGCTTTGTAGAATTTAGACTTTTGTGATCCATATTAATTGTAACAGCATTTTCAGTAGAAATCACATAAAATAAAATCTCGTCGATACGTTTGAACCAACTAGTGTGGTTCATCTTCAGGACAAGATGAGGAATCAGATCTAGGTAATGGAATAAATAGATGATGAGAGCAACTAACTAGCTGTTAGAAAATAATAGCTAGTTTGACTAAAAAATATAACTAATTAAGTTTTGACCAAGATTAAAAAAAAATTATTAATTAATAATTAATATTCTTCTGCATTAAGTTAAAATATTATTATATAATAACTAAAACCAATAGAATAATCTCATTTAAAAAAAAAAAAACAAAGCGATTTTATAGAAGAATTAACCCAGAAAATATATTATTATGGAGATAATACTAATAAGAATTAGTATTCTAAAAAATATTATTAAAATAATAATAAAATTAAATTATGGAGATACAATAATTTTATTTTATTTTTTGAATTCTAATAGATAAATAATAAAAAATAATAACTAAATAAATAAATAAATAATAATAATAATAAGGAAAGAGTAAGAAGATAATCAGGAAAACCCGAAAAATTCTAGGAAAAAAGAGCAGGGATCTAACACATGCTGATACTCCAACCATCATCTTTGTTCAAATTGGTGGGCCTTTTTTCGATCTCTAAGGCCTCTCTAAATTTCTGATGATGAAAGTGGAAGTCCCAAGGTCATAGAACTTTCCTTCATGTGGAAAGAGGTCCTAAGTAGAGGATTGATCCCAAGGATCGATCTTCCAGAGTTAATCTTCCTTTTATTCAGGGGATCACGAATAAAATAGCTAGGATCCTAAAAAATCATAATATTCCTTTTTCTTTTAGACCCTTCCCTCTATTTGAGGTTCTCTTCATTCGGCCAAGGACCCTATTAACCCTAAGGATGGGAAGGGTGTTTATATGATTCCATGTTCTTGTAGGACTCCTTATATTGGTGAGACTAGTCGGTCAATAAATCAAAGGATTTGTGAGCATGCTGCAAACATAAATCATGGAAGGTCTCACTCCTTCGTATTGTCAAGACATGCGGAAAAAACAAAACATCACATTTGCATAGAAGAAGCGAAGGTCATTGCTAGGATTGGCCACTTTCATCATCGGAAATTTAGAGAGGCCTTAGAGATCGAAAAAAGGCCCACCAATCTGAACAGAGACAATGGTTTGAGTATCAGCAGGTGTTGGATCCCTCCTCTTTTTTCCTAGAATTTTTCGGGTTTTCCTAATTATCTTCTTATTCTTTCCTTATTAATATTATTAATATCGACGGAGATCTAGGTTGTCAAGAACTGGATCCCGCTGATGAAGAACAACGTAACTTCATACTTCTTGGGAAGAGGCTACTTCCTATTCGAATTCAACACAAAGGAGGATAAAGACTTGATTTTCAGGAATGGTGCCTATTTCATGGGACCCCAGGGCCTCTACCTCAACAAATGGACCCCAAACTTTGATCCTACCGTGGATGTTCCGACGAAAGTCCCTATTTGGGTTCAACTCCCAAACCTCCCAATGCACTGTTGGAACTGGGATTCCCTCAAGCACATAGGCAATGCCCTGGGAAAATTCATCGACAGGGAAAACAACAAGGATCAGTATGATTGCGCTCAGATATGTGTTGAGGTCAACTTAGAGGTGGGACTTCTAGAGGCCATTAAAATAAATGTTGCCAGCTGGAAGCATGTGCAAAAGCTAGATTACGAGCAGCCCCCATTCAAGTGTCACAAATGCCACATCTACAACCATTTTGCTAGAGGGTGCCCGAACAAGGGAGAAGCAGAGAAAGGAAGGGAGGATGGTTGGAATCAAGTTAAGAGGACAAAGACCTCTCACAAGAAAACTGGGGCCCCAAACAGCCAAGGCCCTCAGCCGGCCTTTGCCCAAAATGGACCTCCACAGAAAAGACAAGAAAATAGGTATGAGATCTTAAGCTCTGCAGAAGAGGTTCCACAGCAAGAGGGAATGCAAGATAAAACCCAAGATAAAGGGATCTCAACAGGATTAAGGCTAGGAGAAAGCGTTATTGAAAGACATAAGGAAAAATAAGCAGAAGCCAACGAGGAGGAACAAGTCTCGAAGGAATCAAAGGAGGAAGGGGAAATAGGAGATTCACAAACACCGGTGAGAAGATTGTCACGGGGCCGCAAATCTGCTAGAAAAAAAAAAAGAGAACAGGAAACCTACAAAGACAATCTTTAGGATATTCGGTCCACTCTGGAGAAACTCCTTGGTAAAAATCTGAAGGTGACAAGAAATCGGGCACAGGGTTCCAAGGGGGGCCATCAACATAAAAATAAATGATGAAGATAGTCTCCTAGGATTGCAAAGGAATGGGGAGTAGAGTGAAAGAAGAAGAAATGAGAAGTCTTATAAGAATAGAAGCCCCAGATATTCTTCTAATTCAGGAGAAAAAATGGAGGACAACGAGCTTCTCCAAATCAGTAAAAAGATTTGGAAGGAAGGTAGAGGTCAAGCCATCTCAGCACGGGGAGCCTCTAGGGGTTGGGCTCTCTCTGGAATAACTCCAACTATTTGTTGGTTACAGAGATCCTAAATACCCATTGGTTGTTTATGAAGCTACAACAAGTGGACTCGAGGGAGGCATTTTGTCTTTTCAATGTCTATGTCCCAATAAATGTAGGGGAGAAAAGGACCTGTTGGGACTCCATCAAGCAACTGTTGAAATCAAAGAATTTGGAAAACATCATAGTTGCTGGAGATATAAATCTCACCTTGCATGCGGAGGAAAAGTGAGGAGGTAGTATCATAAGGGATCCAACAAGGGAGTGGGTGGACGATCTCGTGCAAGACTAGGATCTTCTCGACATCTCTCCTTCCAATGGTAAGTACACCTGGTCTAACAAAAGAATTGGCCTTGGCCACATTGTTGCAAGACTTGATAGATTTTTGGTGCAACGTTCCTTTCTTTTGCTCTTGAGTCTAGAATGCACATCCTCCCTTGCATTGTTTCAGATCACAAGCCTATTAAGCTTGAGATATTGGATCATAATGATCTTGGCCCTATTCCTTTCAGATTCAGTCCACTTTGGGTCAAGAATCCTAAGTTTCTGAACTTGGCTCAAGATTGTTGGAAAATACTAGTGAAGGGCTCCCCCTTCTACATCTCGGAGGAAAAGCTTAGAAGACTAAAAGTTGTCCTAAAATCATGGGCCAAATCCCTCCATAACCCTGCAATAGAGAGAAAATTGGCCCAAGATAGACTCGATCAGCATCATGCCCAAAATGAAGATGAAGAAATCACTAGAGATGTATTAGATAAGGAGGCCGATATTCAACAAAATTTCCTCAAAGCTTGCCTCTCGGAGGAAGAATATTGGAGACAAAAGTCTCAGAGTCAATGGCTTAAAGTGGGAGATAGAAATTCTGCCTTCTTCCACAAACAAGCCCAAGCTAGAAAGAGCTTCAACTCTATTGCAGAAATTAAGGAAGGGAACTCTATCCACAAGGATTTCGGGAGCATCAAGAAAGTAGCTTTCACTCACTTTAAAAAAATTTATAGTGAAGAAGGAGTGATGGACCCAAACTCCAAATTCTTGGAGGCGGTCCCTACTAAGATCTCGCCCACAATGAATCAACATCTTAAAGCAAAGATCACTATAAAAGAAATAAAGGATGCTCTCTTCGACATGAAGACTGACAAAGCCCCAAGCCCGGATGGCTTCAATGCAAGATTCCTCCAATCCTATTGGCAAATTGTAGAAAAAGACCTCTACAAAATGATCTTGAAATCTCAAAATTCCCAAAAAATAGGGGGCAACACCAATTCTGCCTTCCTTCCCCTCATCCCTAAGGTAAAGGGCGCTAAGGTTTTCAATAGGTATTGTCCCATCTCTCTTTGCAACATTGGATATAGATTAATCACAAAGGTGATCACCAATAGCTAAAAGGTATCCTCCCAGCCATCATTTCTGAGAATCAAGGCGGGTTTGTTTAAGGGAGACAGATTGCAGACAACTTCATCCTAGTTCAAGAGGCGATTCATTGAAGCCTACAATGCAAAGAGAAAGGTATGGTAATCAAACTAGACTTGGAAAATACTTTTGATCGAGTCAAACTTATTTTTCTTTGGGAAGTCATGCCAAAATTTGGCTTTGGAATGAATTTTATCAATTGGATTCGAGCTTGTATTGCCAATCCTTGGATCGCTCCCTTGGTGAATGACAGAGTAGTAGACTTTTTCAAAGCATCAAGAGGACTCAAGCAAGGTTATCCCCTTTCCCCACTTCTTTTTGTCCTCCATGTTTATGTCCTGAGTTTCTATTTAGATCAGAAGCTAGTTGATTAAGAGTTCTTGGGGGTCAACATTGCCAAAGGGGTTAAAAATGTAAACCATGCTCTGTTTGTCGATGATACTCTCTTGCTAGGGGTTGTCTTCACCCGATCCACCTTAAGGTTCAAGGAAGTACTGGATGAATATTGTGAAGCTATAGGCAACATTTTAAACAAAGGGAAACACAATGTTTTCTGTTGGAATATCTCTACCATTACCCTCACCGCCATCTCTAGAAATTTAGGCTTCTATGCCTCCCTCAATTGGACTTCCTTTATCTATCTGGGCCTTCCTATCTTCCACAAACTTGCCTACAGCAAAGATTGGTTCCCTCTACTAGACAAATTCAAGGCAAAAATTCAAGCTTGGGGATTCACTTGGCTAAATCTTGTTGGCAAAACAATTCTCATCAAATCCGTACTCAGTAGTCTACCCATCTTCAGGAAAATGGAAGCCTTCATCCGTAAATTCTTTTGCAAAGGTGGTAATCACAATGAAAGAAGAATCCCATTGGTAAGCTGGGATAAAATTAGTAAGCCCTTGAATGAAGGAGGTCTAAACTTTAAGGATCTCAGTCTTCAAAACACAACCATGGGAGCCAAGATTTTTTGGCAAATCATTGGTTCTCATCCAGGCTGGGCGCATAGAGAATTATGGAAGAAGTATTTTATTGGGGCACATAAAAGATGCTTGGAAAATTCCCTACCCACCACCGGATCGCAATTGTTAAAATGGAAGAAGTATTTTATTGGGGTGCAGAAAAGATGCTTGGACAATTCCCTGCCCACGACAGGATCGCAATTGTTAAAACTCTGTCACAAAGCCATTCCTCTAATTAAAACCAACACATTTTGGATACCCTCCAATAGAAAAGAAATCGGTCTTTGGGATGATGGTATCATGATGTACCCTCCCCTGCGAGCAACGTCTCCCTTCAAGAGTTGCGTTCATGGTTGGATGGAATTGGGCTCTTTACACTTTGGGATGTCTCAACATGGATAGGCAACACTTGGTTGCGTTGGAACCTGCCACCCATGCCAGCTGAGTTGACCAATGATCAAGACACTCTGCTCACGTTGTTGAATGGGAAGGCACCTTTGCATGTAGGGAAGAAGGATTCCCATGGCTAGGGAGCTAAGCCTAGAACATATACAGTAGCGCAGGGGTATAAATCATTGCAAGAGCGTCCACATGTTCCACCAGATCTTGCTATGTGAAAGGGTCTATTGAGTTACAAGACCATGCCAAAGGTGGAATTTTTTCTGTTGGTTGTTATGCCAAAAAGGAATTCTTATTGAGGACAGGTTAAAGAAGAAAGGATTCCATGGACCCTCACAATGCCAATTATGTTGTGACAGCAAAGAGAATGCCCACCATTTAATGTTGGAATGTAAATACTCAGTAGAAATATGGTAGAATCTCTTCAGCCACTGGAAAAGAGTGTTCATCTTGCCAATTTATATCTCTGATTTATTTGCAACCTGGCGAATATGTTATCCAGAAACCCCTCCAAAAAATGAAAGCTTTAAGGCTGCTTGTCTCTCCTTACCAAAATTTATCTGCTGGCAAATTTGGCTTGAGAGAAATAGAAGAGTTTTCATAGATGAAGGGAAAAATCCGAAATTCATTGTAATCAAGATAAAAATTCAATGGAAAGAAGGTCTGGGTGAGCATTTGTCGGATTCAAACCTAAGTTAGCAGGACTTAGATTGGGGCACTTCGTTGGATCTCCATTTCTCTTGAGAAATAAGACATCACAAGGAAAAAAAAAGAATGGAAATTCAGAGGGAAGGAGAATGAACTATCAAAATGGCTCACTAGGCAATCCATACATAACTTGTTCTTTGATGGGGCAACAGAAGGAAACCCTGGTATGGCAGGGGCAGGAAGAGTTATAAAGAACAAGGAAGGCAGAATTGTGACTAACTTTTCTTGGGGATTAGGGTACTCCACAAGTATCCAAGCTGAAGCCTTGGCACTTATTCAAGGTCTCAAGCAAGTCAAGGCCCTTGATTTAACAAAAGTAAATGTTATTGGAGATTCTCAGTCCATTATTAAAGTCATAGTGGAGAATTCTCCTCCTGCTAATCTTAGATTAGCTAGAGTGGTGTCAAGAATCAAACTTTTGGTGTAATCTCTTCATCCTGTTAATTTATTTTATGTATTGAGGGAGAACAATAAGGATGCTGACTCGGAAGCCAACAGAGCAGTGCCTCTTGCAGCTGGCTCTCTCTTGAGAGATGGGGTCGAGGAGTGGGACTCCATTCCATAATCTTGTTCTCATGTTTTACTGCATTATACTAAATCAGTTTGTTTATATCCATAAGATAGGGAAAATAACGGAAATAGATTCTCTAGTTCCGAGTAAGAAACATTGGCACCCAAATCTTGGGGCCTTTGATCATCTGGTGGAAGAAAGTTCATGGGCTTGGCCTGAATTATTGTAACCGATGAAAGGCATTTTAGCCACAGTTCTAATATAAACCCATACCCGTTCTTGTAAAAAAAATTATTTTTAATATTATATTTATTTATTTAGTTATTTATTCATTTATTTTTATTAATATTTTATTATTTA
>APFE030298974.1:131116-144652 GCA_000404065.3 Pinus taeda
AATAAAAAAAACCACAATAGTAATATTTACGATGATTAATTTTAATTAAAATTGAAAGGAAAAAAATGATAATAAAATTTAACCAAACTCATTAATATTATAATTAAACCTAACATTACTATAAAAAATCTATAGTTAATTATAAAGAAGTTATTAAAAACTTTAAAAACAAAACAAAATGTTAGGGAAAAATAAAAGTATTTATTCGTTCCTTTTCTCAAAATAATTTTGTTAATTTGAATGACAAAATACATAATTGTGGGGTATTTTCTAGTTGAGTATAGAGATATTGTTCAGTGACGTTACATTTAAAAATAATAAAATAATTTTTACATTAACAAATTAAAAAATATTAATAACAAAAACAATCAATGTCATTCATAAATAAAATACTTTGATTTCCATCTTAATTTTACATCAAACAAGTGAAAATTAAAAATTTCTAATTTCTTTTAGTTAAAATATTTTATTAGCATGTTGTTAAAAACTAGCATAGATCCATATTAACTCCAAACATATCGAGAGATGAATTAAATCTTGTGTGGTTTCAAGTTTTGCATTCAAAAAGAAATTACATATTCATAAATTTGATATCTATGGTTGGTAAATCATGAATTAAGATAAATCTATGCTACTATATTAAATATTAAATTTATATTATTGTATTATAGTTAAATATTTATTTATTTTTAAATATATTAAAATATATGGTTTTTTTTATTGAAAAAATGTATAATATATAAAATTATATTATTATTTAAAGTTTAGTTTTTTTTAATATATATTTACGTTGTATATTTATGTTTATTTAGTTTTTGTGTGTCTCATTCGATATGCTTCAGGCTCATAATGGAGAGGATGGACAAGGAAAATTATAATGTCTATAAGGAAAATCATTTAATTTGATTAAATGTTGGTCTAGAAAATAATTTGGAAAGACTTTTTAAGGGGCTTCTAAGAACTCACCACTCGACGAAGCATCTGCATTAATATTCCGAACAGTGTTCAAGATCATTATTCCCAACTTTTTTAAATCTAAAGATTTATTTAGGCTAAACTATTTATAATTATTAAATTTTACTTTTAGAAATTGATTTTTTTTTTAATTATTTTATTGTATGGTTAATGGTTTTCATTTATAAAGATTAAAATTTGATCAAATTTTGAAAATTGACGTAGTCGCCGCCACTACTGCTGGTTCTCTGCGTTTGTGGCCGCAGGCCAGCGTCAGCCCTCTGGTAGCTGCTTTGGAGGGCTCCGCCATTCATTTTCATAGGTGACAGGTATTTTTTCGAAGTCTCAAGAAGTTATGTTGCTCCTGTCTCCCTGCGCAGCGCTTAGGAAGGGTGTCGCGGCGCACTGTGTCGACCCCCTTGTTCCTGCGCAACGCACCAAGGTTGCGCAGCGCTTATAAGAGTTACGCCCAAAAGATCTACATGCTGAACCTCTTTGCGAGTAGTGTGCTATTGGGCTCTCGGGTGTCTACCTGCGGGGCCCTGCGGCTATAGCGCTCCTCCGCTCAGTCCTGCAGTGCCTTTCCTCCTCATGGAGTCCAACGGGGGCCCTGTCCCCCCCCCCCCCTCATCTTACCTCTGGAGGTTTCCACGTTCCAAGCTATGATTGTTGCAAGTTCGAAGCGCCCTCCCTGTGCTAGTCAGCAAAATTTTTTCAAGAAATTAGACTCTATCCCTACGGTTTCCCTTCCTGAAGAAGAAACTTGCAAAGCTACTCTGAATCTAGCTAAGAGACAACTAATAGGCCAGTTTACGAGTCTCTAGCCTTCCCCCAAGTTGATGGAGGACTGGACTCAAAGAAACTGGTCTCCCTTGATCAAAGAGGGGGTCAAAAGTTATTTTGCGAGCAAAGGATTCTTCATATTCGTTTTCGAAAGCCCAGATGATAGAAGTCTAATCTTCAGAAATGGTCCTTATTTCATGGGACCACAAGGTCTAAAATCTAAACAAATGGTCCCCAAATTTTGATTCCTCCCAGGACGTCCCCTCTGTTGTCCTGGTTTGGGTACGACTTACCCATCTGCCTCTTCACTGCTGGAACCAAAAAAATCTTCAGATCATTGGTAGTGCTCTAGGAAAATACATAGATCAAGCTGCAAGAAAAGACCAGTACTCATGTGCCCGAATCTGTGTAGAAGTGGATCTAGAAGAGGGTTTGCCTGAAGCAATTAAGCTCACTGTTGCTGGGTGGACTCACATCCAGGAACTGGATTATGAACAGCTCCCTTTCAAATGCAGACATTGTCATGGCCATGGTCATTTTGCAAAGCACTGTAAGAAAAAGGTCGAGGAGCAAACAAACAAAACAAACGAGGATCAATGGACTTTAGTTCAAAAAACTGCCCATCAAAAAAAGGGAAATGGAAAAGGTAACACGTCCGAAGCTCCAAGCAGTTCCAAGCTCAATCAAGAAAAGGATGCAACCCCGAACGGTGCAGAAAAAGCCCAGACCAATCCTGCAAGCTCGACCCAAGAAAATCTGGAACACATAGAAGTCCCTCCTCCCAACAAAGATGGAGAAGAAGCAATACAGGTCGATGCCTCACAAGGTAGCCCCTCCAACCCCTCATATGTTGAAGTAACAAGGAAAAAGCCAGCAGAAAGCTCAGGTTCATCAGAGGATGAAACCTTCGAGCGTCTTTCCAAAAGAGCAGGCAGGAAATATCGCAAAGAACTAAGGGAAGAGGAGGCTGAACGACTCAAAGTTCAAGGAAGCCAGTCCACCATAGAAATTTCCATTGGAAGAAATACCAGACCAAGGCCTTCTAAGGGAGGCCCTATCCTCCCCCTCAAGTAAACTATGAAGCTCGCCTCTTGGAACTGCAAAGGACTGGGGAATGCCTCTAAAGCTGAAGTAGTTATGGATCTCCTGAAAATAGAACCCTCAGACATTCTCATGCTCCAAGAGACGAAGATAGAAGGGCAAGCTCTTCTAGATATCAGCAAGTCAAAATGGAAGAAAAGTGCAGGAAAAGTAGTAAGCTCATGGGGATCTTCCGGAGGGCTGGCAACTCTTTGGACAGAATATTTATTTCAGCTAAAAAAATCCCATGAAACCCAGCACTAGATCTTCACGGAGCTGACACACTGTGCAAGTAAGTTGACCATCTCTCTGTTTAATCTTTATGTCCCTGTCATATACTCTGAAAAACGAGAATGCTGGAACTCTCTCTCAGCTTTTTTAGAACAGCATAATCCAAGCAATATTATCATAGCAAGTGGCCTCAATATAGTCTTGAAAACAAAAGAAAAGAGGGGTGGCTCTAGCAGCACCTATGCTGGCCTTTGTGGAAGAGCTCTCACAGTAATGGGACCTTTTAGATTTCAATCTTGTCCGTGGTCTTTTCACTTGGTCCAATAATAGATCTGGGCTTGATCACATTTCTGCCCGCTTGGATCGATTTCTGGTCCAAAGCTCCCTTATGATGAACAAAAAGATAATCAAGACCAAAATTCTTCCCAAGCTAACCTCTGACCACAAGCCGATTCAACTTCTCCTAGAAGATGAAGAAGATCTTGGCCCTCTTCCATTCCGTTTAAGCCCCTTATGGATTGAGAGAGAAGGGTTCACTAATATTGTGAAAGAAGCTTGGGCCAAAACCTTCTCAGGGTCCTCAAGTTTTGTTTGGGAGCAAAAACTTAAGGCCACAAAACATGCTCTGAAGGATTGGATAAGGAAACTAGTCCCTACTCCAACCAGCATAAGAAAAGAAGTAGTGCATACTCTGAAGACCCTGCAAGCAGACATGGAAAGCAATGAGATCATAGCGGACCTGTTGGAACAAGAAATAAAGGTCCAATGCTCAACTTACGGATCCTTCCGAAAAGAAGAAGAATATTGGAGAATCAAATCCAGAAGTTTGTGGCTAAAATCAGGGGATCAGAACACCTCCTTCTTTCACAGACAATATAGAGCACGGTTGTCCAGGAATCATATCTCAGAAAGAAAAACAGCAGAGGGCCATGTGAGCAAAGGATTCACTCAAGTCAAAGCTGTTGCTCATAGCCATTTCAGGAATTTATATAGTGAGGGATTCTAGGTCTACAAGGAGGAAACAATAGATTTCCTCTCTAACATCCCACATCTCATCAGATCTAAAGATAATGCTGCACTTTCCAACGAGGTAACAGAGGAGGAAATCATCAAAGTTATCTGGTCCACGGAATCAGACAAGGCTCTGGGCCCAGACGGATTCACAATACATTTCTATAAAGCTTGCTGGAATATCATTAAAACTGATCTCCAAAAAATGATAAAGGGGTTCATGAAAAAAGCTAAGATCGGTGGAGGAACCAATTCCACTTATCTAGCCTTAATTCCCAAAGACTCTGATCCTAAAACATTTGCAAGATTCAAACCTATATCGCTTTGTAATGCATCTTACAAAATTCTGGCCAAACTTTTAGAAAATAGGATCAAGCCTCTGCTCAAAAGGCTGATCTCCAGTCCCCAAGGTGATTTCGTGGAAGGTAGGGATATCCTCGACAATTTCATTCAAGTTCAGGAGACAATCCACTCCAGCAAACAACGAAAAGAGAAAGGTATGTCGATAAAATTAGATATGGTGAATGTGTTTGATAGAGTAAATCGTTCTTTCCTCATTAAAGTTCTCCTCTCCTTTGGCTTCTCTCCCCACTTTGTCCAACTTATAAATGCCTGTATTGACAATACGTGGATCGCCCCCCTTGTCAATGGTCGCCCTTCAAATTTTTTTCAAGCTCAGAGAGGCATCAGGCAGGGATGCCCTCTCTCCCCCTTCCTGTATATCTTAATGGCTGACTCCCTCAGTAGAAAACTCATAGCTGAAATAATTGTTGGCTCCCTTCCTGGTCTTAAACCCTCCACAGGTGTCGATCCTCTGAACCATGCGCTCTTTGCAGATGATTCACTACTCCTTGGAGGTGTGTTTACCAAAATTGCCAAAGCTTTCGACACTGTCCTAAAAATCTACTGTAGAGTTTCAGGAGCTCTGGTCAATGAGAGTAAGAATGATATCTACAGCTAGAACATTGATCAACAAGAGCTCATAAGCATCTCAAACCTCCTTGGGTTCAGAGGACATGCTCACTGGGATCGAATCAAATACCTTGGACTCCCCATCACAAATGGATCTAACAGGAGGTCGCTCTGGACTGACATCATATGCAAAATCAAAGCAAAAATAGCAGCTTGCGGTGGCTTCTGGCTAACTAAAGGAGGCAAAGTTATTTTAATCAAGTCACTGTTGTCCGCACTCCCAATTTATCAAGCTACATTCTTATTAGCCCCTAGAAACGTTATGGATCAGATATGTAAACTTTTAAGAGATTTTTTATGGCAGGGAGGGAAAGGTAAAGAAAGAAAAATGCACTTATCTAATTGGGAATTGGTGAAAAGGCTGATCGCAGAGGGTGGCCTCCAAATTCGTGATCCCTCCCTCGTCAACCTTGCGTTGGGAGGAAAGCTCCTGTGGAAATTGGCACATAAGCCCAACCATCCAATTAGAACTACTTTGTTGTCCAAATACGCTCACAACCTGTCTTTCAGAAATCTGCATTTTGACCCCCCCGTCAACAGCTCGTAGGTCTGGATTCTCTGCTGTAAAAGCAGCATCTTCTTCAAAAAATCGTTGTACTGAGTGCCGAGCAATGGCAACCGAACCAATATGTGGCATGACCGAATCATGGGGCACGATCCTTTGGAGGAGAACGAGGATATATCATACCTTAGAGACTAGTTGACCCAGGAAGGTATCAACAAATTATATGACCTCTCTCTTTGGGATCACCAGGGAGAATGGGCCGGATGGGACTTCCATGGTGTCCTTGTCTGGTTAACGCCCCAAAAAAACTTTCTTATCGAGTTGTTGGAAGATTCTACTCCTAAAAACCGATACATGAAAGACAGTTGGGCTTGGGGACAGTCAGGCATATACTCCACAGCAGTAGGCTACAAAGCTCTTCAGGACTCAAAGAACAACAGTCACACTCTAGCCTTTTGGAAACTAGTATGGGACAATCTAGCTCTTCCAAAAGTGAACTTATTTTTCTAGACTCTGGTCCATAACAAACTTCTAACATGAAACAATTTAGAGAAAAGGAATATTGCAGGGCCTCATAGGTGTGAGCTATGCAGAAGCAACCTCGAAACTTCCCAATATTTATTCTTGGATTGCAATTTTGCTAAGGAAGTGTGGGGTCTTACTCTTTTGGATCTTCAGATCTCCGCTTTCCCTCAGAGTACTATTGTTGATCTATTCGCCTCTTAGAGAAATTTCTATCCTCATAGCATCCCCATCAAATTTTTCTGGCATAAATTTGGACAGCTATTCCCAAATTTATTTGTTGGCAGCTCTGGTTGGCCCGTAATGATCAAATATTTAATGGATTTTGACATTCCCCTCTATAGGTCATAGTTAAAGCTAAAGCCTTCCTCTTGGCAACAACCCAACAATAGTTTTTTAAAGAAGATTCATTGCTCCTACCCGAAGAAAGGAGATGGCTTCACCCCCTTGAGCCTTCTCCTCAAAAGTTCCTTCTCACTCCTCAAATAGCAAACCCAGAATGGCGTAAAAGAGACTCTGAGGATTCTTTCATAAACTGGTGGAGGTCCAAAAATCTAACCACAATCTTCTTCGATGGGGCCTCCAAAGGGAACCCCGGGATTGCTGGTGCTGGAGGGGTCATTTATTCTTCGGATGGGAGTTCAAGAGACTGCTTCTGCTGGGGTCTAGGCTAGAAAACCAACAACCAAGCAGAGATATTTGGTCTTCTCAAAGCTTGCCTCATAGCAAGAGAAAAGGGTGTCAAAGACCTCCAAGTTTTCAGAGATTCCGAGATTCTAATAAAAAAATTAAACTCAGAGGATCTCTTCAACAATGCTAGTCTCAACAAAATTCTAGGCAGATTGAAAAGAGTCCTTCAATATTTCACCTCCTACAAGTTCTATCATATCCTCAGAAACCTGAATGATGAAGCGGACCAGATGGCGAACAAAGGATGCTCTCTCATGAAAGGGAAGCTAATTATAAACGACGGTAATTCCTTTCAAATTCCTTGAAAACGATGCAACTTAAAAGCTGAATTTGTTGGATGTTTACTTTGTAATTGGGGCTGCCTCGGCAAAGACCCCTCCTATCTTTTTCAAATAAATAAAACTTATATTCGTTACAGTTAAAAAAAAATAAAAATTGATTTCATTTATAAGTTTGTTTGTAATTTTCTAACAGTATTTTATTTTTATATTCAATTATTGTGATTTTGAAAATAAAATTATAATATATTGTGATTATGATGTAATTTTATTAATTTTTTATTTTTTTAATTTTAAATAATTTTAATATTTAATTTACATTCCACTCGAGAGAATGAAAGAGTTTACCAATAGAGTTATTCGAGAGAAAGATATAGTTTATATTCATCTTGTAGTGTTTATTTAAAAATATGTGATGATAATGATGATAATGGTTACCGTCCACTGAAACCAAATTGGTCTATCGAACCTATACTTTTCTTAGTTTTTAAATTTTCTAGCTCCTCATATTTCTTGGCGACATTGGTGCTGTAGCTTTCTTTTTTTTCTCTACGGTCTTCCAACTTCCTTTATCTTGCATCTCTTTCATCTCTTCTGGTTCTTGGGACATTGGTGTCTTAGCTTCATGATTTATTGTGTTCATCCTTTTGAAGATAGTCGGAGAAGAAGTTTGGTCTAAGAGATCTGCTTTGTTGTTAAATGAAGATTTATTTTGTGCAGTATTTGAATCCTCATAATGGTTGATGCTTAAGGGATTGTCGAGTTCAATTTTTTGTTGTTGGGCAGGGATTTCTCCCTGCTTGTCTTGAGAGTTGTTTCTTTCTTGCTCAATTTCTTGTGATTCAGAGTTTTCTCTAGAGTATTCTTCTTTGATCACAGTGTAGTGTTATTTTTGTGCTCCTTCCCACCATGTAGATCTGTGGTGGTTTTTTCTAGAAGAATTTTTTTGGGAGGTTTTTGGGATTTTTGGCTAGATGATCTGTCTCAAAGCAGGATCGACATCAGAAGAGAACACTTTCATAATCGAGTTTCTGGTTCCACACATAGTCTTTACTTGTTAGGTTTATTTCCGCTGGGAATCCAGCATTGAAGTCCATTTCCACACATATGTGTGCATAGGTGGTTCTGGGATATTCCTCTGTTTCTGGGCACCTGCAGTAAAATTTCCCAATTGCATTTCCAATGGCTTTTAACGAGGAGAGATTCCAGAGATGTAAGGGTAGGCTTGGCAATCTCACCCAAACTGGTGCTGAAGTTATGACTGTTGTTGAGGGATCGAATGATGGGTTCCATGGCTTCATAAATAGGCCTGAGTTTTCCTAAAACCAAGGGCCGGAATCTAGAATACATTGTCTGCTTTCAGGATTTTCAAAATCTACTATAAAGAAACCCCTAGCACAGGGGTAGATATTAATTTCATCAGAAATGGCATGCTTCCATACCTCTGAGATCCAATTGTGGAGAGCTGTCAGCTGCAGCCAAAAACCATTGAACCGACAGTTTAGGGCACTTTCAGAAAACTTCAAAGCCTCATTGAGTGAGGCCTAGACCACCTAGACAGTGAGAGTTGGGGCTTCACTAATGATATGGGCAGGAGCTTGCCCTCCAAAAGTGGACGGAACTGAGCCAGAAGCTATTTTCACAAAGCTGAGAGCCATATTTTACTTGCCCGTCGAACCCAGCCACAGATAAATAAGGCAGAAGATTAGACCTAGATCTAGCCACAAAAGATTAGATCTAGAACCCTGTCGTAGAGTTAGATCTAGATCTAGCCACAGAAGATTAGAACCCAGCCGCAAAGAAATAAGGCAGAAGATACCAAATCCACCTTACAAATTTTTTGAGATTTGGCCTTGGATAGGGTTCGCAGTATAAGATAAAGTTTTGTTGCAGATAATGAAATGTTTTTTCCGTAGAAAATGACTATGAGAGACGATTCAGTATAAGATAACATTTTTTTTGTAGGTAGTGAGATGGGTTTCTCTTAAAAGGGACTATGAGAGATAATTCAACATAAGATAATGTTTTTTTGTAGGTACTGAGATGTTTTTCTCATAAAAAAGGACTATGAGACGATTCAAGATGAGGAACAAGTTATTTGAGCTCAGGGACTTTGTTGATTACTCATCTATGGTGTTGTTTTTTATGTTGAGAAATCTCCTCACGTGTGCCTACAATGCCAGGTTGGGCCTTTGTTGATTACTCATCTATATTGTTGTTGTTTGTCTTGAGCAATCTCTTCACACTTGCTTACAATGCCAAGTCATCAAACACGTTTTAAAGTTTTTCGAAATTTAGACTTTTGCCATTTGAATTAAGTTTTTCAGAACTTAGACTAATGTGATTTGAATTGAGTTGATTTTTGTTTTAGAATACAACTAATTAAAAAAATGAAATAATTCAAATGGCTTCCAATGCCAAGTTGCTCAATGATCCAGACATTTCAAGTAAGTTTTAACAATTTTCAAAATTAAACTTTTGTTATTTGAATTGAGTTGATCTTTTTGTTCTGGATTCATATCATTTATTAAAAAAAAAGGTTTTAATATTACTTCACATCTCACACAAAAGCTCAATTGGTAATCGTTTGATATTGAAGTATTATGTTTCATGAAATTCCAATTTCAAACTTCTCAATAATTAAAAACATTTCTTTTCACTTTTAATTTTTTAATAGAACAAAATGAAAATGAATTTGTATTGCTATAATTTATATTAAGTAGATCAATTTCTCAATCCCTGTGACTTCAAAAGATACAAAATCTCTCAATAGCCACCATTCCAGCCCAACGAGGATTTTATATCTTTGATTCTATATTAAAAGTTTATTATACTTCTTCTAAACCACACTAATAAGAAATATGGTCTCATGCTAATACTACCATCTACATCCAACAGGCCAGAGTGACACTTTCAGATCAACAAACATTCCTTTGAGTGACGTTGATGTTGGCTATTAATCGCAGAAAGGAAGGAACTGTTCATGAGGTAAATAAGATGAAAATACTTTAATATTGGTGTAGCCTTTGTTTTGAATGCTCAAATATGCAAGCTTTCTCATTTGTAATAATTTCAGATTGACATACTTTAGGTTTAAATATTAATGTTTGAGAAAAAAAATTAAGAGTGTTTTTATTAATATTGAGAAATATAGTCTCCATGGTTAGCTCAATTGGTGGATTATTTTAATTTTAAATTGGGTAATAATATATGTATATGTGCATGTGAATGACACATGCGAGAATGAATATTTTAGATAAAGTAAATTATAATTTTGCATGGGTGAGATGAATGGCATGAGCCACAAAGGCTATAAAAAGAGGGTTTGGGATTAAAAAAAATTGATACATTTTAATGTGACATGGATGTCATAATGACAAATGAATTTTGATTAATATTGTTGAAAGTTTAGTTAATTGATTATTATGGAGAGATGTGATATTATCAAGTTTAACATCCATAAATCATGGAGAAAAATTAAGAATGTGAATCTTAACTCAATTTCAATTATGAAATAAAAAATAGCAGTTGTGAAATAAAAATAGTAGTATACACATAATGAGATATAGTCATTAACTTATACATGTAACACAAAAATAAAATACTTTAAGAAAATATAAGTTACTTAATGCTTTAGACATTTCAAGTAAGTTTTAAGAAATTTCAAAATTAAACTTTTGTGATTTGAATTAAGTTGATCTTTTTGTTCTGGATTCATATTATTTATTAAAAATAAATAAATAAATAAAATGAATATTACTTCACAATTTGCTCTCAAAGAAACTCAATTGACAATCATTTAATAATGAAGTATTATGTCTCATGAAATTCCAATTTTAAACCTCCTCTTCATTAAAAACATTATTTTTCACTTTTAATTTTATAATAGAACAAAATGAAAATAAATTTATATGGTTATAAATTACATTAACTAGATCAAATTCTCAATCCTTGTGACTTCAACGGATACAAAATCTAGGTACCATTCTAAGCCAGCAAGGTTTTATATCTTTGATTCTATATTAAAATTTTACAAAATCTCCCGAAAGGTACCCTTCTAGGCCAACAAGGCTTTTATATCTTTGATTCTATATTAAAATTCTTCTTCCTAACTAAATTAATCTATCATGCTAATACTACAATTTGCATCCAACACACTATGTGTTAAGTTTGGCAACGCAGGTTTGGGATCAACAAACATTTCTCTCACGGATGTTGTGTTAATGCTGGCTATTAACCGTAGAAATGAAGGAACGATTGATGAGGTAAATATCTATGGAATATGTTGAGATTTTCTGTTTAGAGTACAATAGGAAAAAATCTCTGAAGGTGACAACAATAGAAATTCAGTTCCTAGATTAGCTCCAGGTTGTTGGGAGGTGATTAATGCCTCCTATATTTGATGTGAGTGAGTTAATGAGGCTGTTAGATTCTCTATGCTATATAACAGGAAACCATTCAGATGATGGCTAAGTGTGTGAGATTTTTGTGAGGATTTCTTGATGTAATCTCCTGTTTTAATTAATAAATTGCCGATGCCTATGTTGTGTGGACGTAGCCCAGATTGGTTGGGTGAACCACGTTAATTCCTGTGTCTTATGTGCTTGATTCTTTCTGTTGTGTTATTTGTTGTTTTAATTTAGCTGTGAATCTCTCCAACAATTGGTATCAGAGCGCGTTGGAGGAGTGGCATTGCTGGAGGTGGAGTGCTAAGGCATGGAGGTGTTGGTACTGAGAAGGTTCTGTGCGTGCGTGGTGGGTTAAAGGCTGATCTGGTGCTGGTGCGATGAATAGTGCTGAGATTACTTGCTGGAGGCGTGGTTGAACTGATGTTCAACAGTGTTTGGAGTTGCATTGGAGCTTCTTTTATTGACTCCGTTCAGAGTAAACGCTGCGCATGTTGGACTACACGGGTCGATGAAACAAATCTAAGCTGCGAATCTAGACAGGAATGTTGGAGCTGTTTGCAAGGAAGCCGAAGGAAATGCGTGCGATCAGCGACAAAGTGTGGGCGGATCGATTACAAAATTTTTCTGAATAACCAGTGAACTGAATGTATGCGCGAATACAGAGAGAGCAAACGTTTGTCAAGCAAATCGCTAAGCTACACAACAGAGGAGTGGTGAATTGCTGAGCTGAGTTGCTGGGCGCACGGGTGTATACACATACTACCAGCGCGTGGGTGACAGTCTCCACGTCAATTGGCAGCGGAGCGAGGTAGGTGCATTGCTTGCAACCTATAATATCTTCGATTCCATGGAACGTAGCTTTTTGCCCGCTCCATAATAATGGACTTGAGATTATTCTACTTCTCATTATGCTGATTTCGCTGGTGGGGATATACTGCTGAGGTTGTTTATCTGCTGCCCTGAAGTATTATTTTTTTAATGCTGGCATGGAGGTATTATTTTTTAAATGCTAGCGCAGAGGTATTTTGACTGTAATTTTGCACAGCAATAAGTCTGTTTTTTTTTGTTGTGTAAAAACAAAAGCATACAAAAGCATAGGTAGTTTTTTTTTTAAAACAAAAGCATACAAAAGCATAGGCAATTTTTTTTTGTATAAAAACAAAAACAAAGGCATAGGCAGTTTTTTTGTTGTGTAAAAACAAAGGCATATGCAATTTTTTTTTAATTGCTGGTATTTAAACGTTGGTATTGGAGATTATTGTGCTTTTTGATACAAAATGGCGAAAACTCAAAGTGCCCGATTTGAAATTGAGAAATTTAATGGGAAGAATAATTTCGAGATCTGGAAGGTGAAGATGCATGACTTGCTTGTCCAACATGGCATGGCAAAGGCGTTGTTGGGCAAGGCCAAACAACATTACAACATCACAGATAGTGAGTGGGCCGAGATGGATGGATCAAGTATGCCTTTACTAGTATGTTTACCTGTTTGGTAGAAAACAGCACTGGTAGAACAATAAAACGTTTACGAACTGACAATGGTGGTGAGTTTACTTCCAAGGAGTTTGACAGCTATTGCAAGGATGCAGGGATCGAGAGGCATAAGACCACGGTTTATACTCCTCAGCAAAATGGAGTTTCTGAACTTATGAACAGGACTCTTCTAGAGAGAGCGAGTATGCTGAGTAACGCCGGGTTGCAGAAGGAGTTGTGGACGGAAGCAGTGGCAACAAATTGTTATGTGATAAATCGATCTCCATCGACGGTGATAGACTGCAAGATTCCGCAAGAGGTATGGAAAGGACAGCCTTGTGACTATTCTAAACTCAGAGTGTTTGGTTGTGATGCATATGCTCTAGTGCCTAAACATCAGCGAACTAAGTTAGATCCAAAGTCTAAAACGTATATCTTTGTTGGGTATGGTGATGGAACAAAGGGATATAGATTGTGGGATCCTACTACCGCAAAATCATCATCAACAGAGATGTAAAGTTTAATGAATCCTTTCTTATACAGTTAGATGTAGATAGTAGATTGAAACAGGATGATGTATCTGACTTTCAGCACATTCAGTTTGATAACATTTCTAACGATAGTCATG
>APFE030298974.1:145622-161101 GCA_000404065.3 Pinus taeda
TATGTTGATTCCGATTTTGTAGGTGATTTGGATAAGAGAAGATCAACTTCAGGGTACGTCTTTACTCTTGCAGGTGGAGCTATTAGCTGGATGTCAAAGCTACAAAACATTGTTGCTTTATCCACTACTGAAGCAGAATACATTGCTGCTTCTCATGCTTGCAAAGAAGCGATTTGGTTGAAAGGTTTGTTTAGTGAATTTGGTAGGTTGCAGGAGAGCATCAAGTTATTTTGTGACAGTCAAAGTGCAATACATTTGGCTAAGAATCCGGCCTATCATAGTAAACCAAAGCATATACCAATCAAGTACCATTTTGTAAGACAGGTTATCACTAAATGGGGAGTCTCTCTGGAAAAGGTGCATACAAAGGAGAATTATGCATACATGTTCACGAAACCAGTTTTGTTAGAGAAGCTAAGCTGGTGTTTGGCTTCTCTTGGCTTGCAGAAAAGATAAAATAATAATAACAAGGCATCAGGCTAATTGTTGTCAAGGTGGAGATTGTTGAGATTTTCTGTTTAGAGTAAAATAGGCAAAAATCTCTGAAGGTGACAACAATATAAATTCAGTTCCTAGATTAGCTCCAGGTTGTTAGGAGGTGATTAATGCCTCCTATATTTGAAGTGAGTGAGTTAATGAGGCTGTTAGATTCTCTATGCTATATAACAGACAACCATTCGGATGATGGCTAAGTGTGTGAGAGTTTTGTGAGGATTTCTTGATGTAATCTCCTGTTTTAATTAATAAATTGCTGATGCCTATGTTGTGTGGACGTAGCCCAGATTGGTTGGGTGAACCACGTTAATTCCTATGTCTTATGTGCTTGATTCTTTCTGCTATGTTATTTGCTGTTTTAATTTAGCTGTGCATCTCTCCAACAGAATATTTTTTTTGAATGCTTAAATATGCAGGCTTTCTCCTTTGCATCAATTTCAGATTGGCATAGGTTAGGTTTAAATATTAATGTTTCTGAATTTTTTAAGAGTATTTTTATTAATATTGTGAAATATAGTTTTCATGGTTAGCTCAATTGGTAGAGTATTTTTAATTTTTAATTGGGTAACTATATATACAGTATATGTGCATGTGAATGACAGATGAGAGTATGAATATTTTAGATAAAAGTAAATTATACTTTTGCATGGGTGAGATGAATGACATGAGCCACAAAGGTTATAAAATGAGGGTTTGGGATAAAAAAAAATATTTTTTGATACATCTTAATGCTACACTAATGTTATACTGATAAATAAATTTTGATTAATATTGTTGAAAGTTTAGTTAATTAAGTATTATGGAGAAATGAGATATTATCAAATTTAACATCCATAAATCATGGAGAAAATTAAGAATGTGAATCTTAACTCAATTTCAATTGTGAAATAAAAAATAGAAGTATACACCTAATGAGATATAGTAATTAACTTATACATGTAACATAAAAATAAAATATTTTAAGAAAGTCAAAGAAATACTTAAAAGTAAAAATAGGAGTTAAAGAAGCACGAAATAAAACCGATGGCTCATTCTACAGCCAGTGAAAGTGATGTGTAAGTGTGTTCGTCTTCAACTTATGTGTAAGTATGTTTGTTTTCAACTTGGAGTTGACATGTGTCCATTTTAAAATAGAAATAAAATAGTCTCTAAATAGAAAAGCAAGGTCGACTATAATAGAAAGGAAAAAGGAATATGCCACGCATGTTTAATTAGTTGTCCATATGACCTAATATAATTTCATGTAAAGTAATTAGAAGTAAAAATAATATGTGAGCAATATGTTTAAATGTTATATTTTTTCAAAAATATTATAACTTGTTATTTAAATAGACTATTTGTAGATTTTATGTTAACTAACTTATGTGAATTTCAACTTCATGTATATCTATATATAGAAAAAAATGTTAAAAGAAAATATCTTAATGTTTTACATTATTTAAGTTAGAACATTTACATTTAGATTTGCATTAACATATTTAAAGTTAATTTTAAAAGATTGATATCAATAAATGAAATTTTATGCTCATTAACATAACTCATTTGCAAGGAAATTCTTGTAATTGGATTTGGTAACAATCTGTCATTATATTTTATTTCACTGGCATAGATGTCAATATAGAGTATATTGCATTAACATAGTGTGTTACTTCACTGATATTCGAGTCAAATGTGTGACTTGTTATACAAGTTAAATACAAAATATAGCGATGCTACATAACAACAAACCATTTTTCCCCAGATTGTCTTCTAGATTGCCTAGACTTGTCATCTCAACATCACACCTTAGATATTTCAAATTGCATTGAAACTACAATGCATGTGTGGAAGAAAAAGCTTCATTCAAAACACAAATGGAAAAGATAGAAAACCTAAGTCCAACTCTTCTTCGGGCAAGATGAAAGAGTTTGTAGTAGATGCGAAAAGGAGAGAACTTCTTGTTGATTAAGCGCAAAGTCTTCTACTAGCCTTGAAGCAAAGGCTTCTTGGCTTGTCACAAACAATTTTAGACATCAACAATATCCAATGCAAATTCCTAAATAGGTACCGCATTTCAAATGATTTTTTCAACCCTCGCATTTCAAATGATTTTTTCAACCCTCACTATCTCACGATAGATTGTCTAATCATCTCCCCATTTTTCTTAGATAGTCTATTGATTCAAATAAACATTCAGGCTCACTTTTTCTCAACCATTCTTGGTTTTCTAAAAAGGATTTTAAAAAGATGGTCGAGGGCACATGGTCATACTTACATCCCTCATGCTTGAACTCCTATATGGCTCAATTTGCAAAAAACATTTCCAGACTAAAATAGACTATGAAAAGATGGTCTCAACATCATAAAGAAAATTAATTATCCTCTTTAAATGAAGTGGAACATAACATAAAATCCTTGTAACTTAATTTCAATCAGGGCTTCTCCAAGGATGTACTAACCACTTCCACTCTTAGAAAACTGGAACAAGAGAGATATTATCTTCCTAACAAAGAAGATAATGAATGAAATCTTAAAAGTAGATATTTGTGGATTAGTGAGGGTGACAAAAATACTAAGCTTTTCTATTGCATAGAATAGGATATTCTTTATGAAAAAGATGCCAAAAACGTAGTTTAACATCTAAGGGTTGTGAATGTTACACAGATGACAATACTCCCTATCAGCATAAAATAATTTACAAAATTGTTGGAAAAGAGAACTATTTGTTAGAAAGAAACAAATTTGTGGTTAAAGTTGTCATAAATTCAAAATCAATGAGAGGTGATCATAAAATAAAACTAAACCTATTTTAAAAATAAAATTTTATGTTATTTTTTTATTATCAATTTGTTTAGTATTAAGGTAAATTTTAAATAAAAATAATATTATGTTAAAATAAAAAAATTTAAGTTATTGTTTTTTTTTTTTTAAATTAATTTTTGTTGAGTAGTTTTGAGTTGGTCCAGTTATAGGTGGTTGATGGTTTATTAGATTGTCTGAATAGTAAGTATAGTAAGTATCTTCAACCATGTAGAGGGTTCGTCACCATGTAAATTGTTGCAATTGTCAATATAAATCGATGATATATACAAGAAGTTATAGTACAGATTAGAATTTTGGCTACAAGGAGGTGTAAACCTTGTAGTGTTGAGAGGGAAATCCAAAATACGAAAATAGTTTGTTGTTAGTGTCAATGCAATTCAAAAATTTTCTTTACAATTTCGAAGATGGCGTTCTCAAAGGAAACATTGGAAATATTGAACATTATCAACTGCACTGCACTAAAGTTTGCAAACTAGAGTTTCCCATCAAAGTTGCAGACTTTACACCAAAAGTTATGAATAATTGGGAGTCAGGCTCATTTTCATGTAATAGGTGATGATGTTTGAAATTTGTGAGGTTGTGATGCAAAATTAGTTTTGAAAAGATAGCCACATATTGTTCATGAATTAATATTATTTTATTTAGTTTATCTCATGTCATCTACTACCTGTATTTTCTCAAAATCTATCAAATATTTTTTCTATTGGAACTTGAAAGATCATCTTTGAAAATTAAGAGGCAATCTATGTTGGAAAGGTTATAGAATCTATCAATTTAGCATAACATAAATGATTTTTCTTTATCTTTTGATTTTGAATGACATTTTATTTATTAATTTTTATCTTCAATCATTTTTTATATGGCACGGTTCTTTTGAAATTTATGTCTTGCGGGGTTACTTTTGCCATATTTGGTGCAATTGCCAGTTATTAAATTGATAAGCACTCCAATGATACTACACAATGTTTGAACCTACATATTAAAATAAATAATATTTTTATAATTTAAAATAAAAGAGGAAATTTTTATATTTTGTAAATATATTAATAATAAGATTTTTGAACTTTATATTATTTACTTTTATATAAATTAAACAAATTAACTCAAGTTTTTAGATGTTCAAACCAAAAAAATGTTATGGAAAAGCAAAAAGTTTGTTTCTTCTATTAGTTAGACTATGAATGTGTGTATTTCAAAAATACTGTTGGGAATGGAGTATGCTCTAAAATTGCTTCTCTTTGACTCATTTCTAAGACTTAAGGAAACTGGTTAATAGCCCGAGGCCTAGAAGCATGTGGCAAGCATGAAAGTATGTCTCCTTATAGACCAGCAGCAGAATAATTCTAGGTGACATAATTTTCCTTAAATAACAATGATGGGTCAACCTGCATTGGCCAAATAACAACCAACTATGAATGTCCCAATGCTAATTTAACAGCTAAATTATGATAAAAAGAAAAAAATTAATCTTTTAAATGTTATCCATACCCTAAATTGTTACAAATTTGGGATTAGAGGTATTTTTTATGCTACCCTATGTGTCTTATCCATACTGATACGACAATGTGATCAAAATAAAACAACCTCATATTGCTCCATATCTTCCGGTTTCTTTGACATTTTTCGTTGAAACTGAGTAGGTAAATGGTTAGACAAGAATAAAGTTGCAGCCAATGAAATCCTTATCAGAAGTTAATAGTCAACTCTGGCATGCCCCCTAGACAGTGATATCACAGAAAAGTATCCTTCCACCTTCCACAAGATTGGGGTACACCGTCAAAGATTTGCAAATCTTGGCACCCATTTATTTGCTCGGATGATAGCATTTCATTAACGAATGAGCAGGAATTCCTCACTTAATTAATAATTAATTTAATTTTAGTTAAAAAAATTAATTTAATATTTTTAAAAACTTAAACATTCCATGGTTATATAAAATAAAAATAAAATTTATTTTTTATTTTTTTATTAATACGAATATAAAAATAAATTCAATACGGTAGTAAATTAATAATTAGCTCATTATTTTTAAATTTTACCAATTACATATTATTTTATTATTATCCTACCAATAAGATATAAAAATAATAGGCCAATTATTAACTAGCTGATGCTTAATGTTTGCAAATGAGTAAAAACTTGCTCTCTGTGCAGAGCTATCAATACTACACCTTCTACCAAAGTCGGCAAGCAAACATCTTGTGGGTTCAAAATCTCAAGGCAGTTTTCAGCAGTATAGTTTTCAGCATTATTTTTATCGGAATCTAGTAAAATTATTTTCAAAAAATCCTAACGTTAGAGTGTTTGAATTGTTTTTTAAGGGTGGATTACCATCAAGAACTCTTGGGTCACCCAAAATCCTGAAGTTTGATAAATTAACCCATATTTTCCAAAATTTATAACGAATTTCGTCATAATCTTACCGGAATTTCATAATCTTACCGGAATTTCCATTATTTTCCGGAGTAATTTGTGTGTTTTTTAGACTATGCTCATCTTGACTGATCATAGACTTCTATATACTTCATGTTCGTGCAATTTGTGATGAGTACCATATACTTCATGTTCATGCAATTTGTGATGAGCAATAAATGCACTGTTAAATACCATATATGCACACAATGAGGTTGTAGTATGTTTTTGGAGGTTTTTCTAGTTTAATTCGCTCAAAATTTGGTACAAATTTATTAGAATTACAAGTTTGAGTTGTGAACTCTTTACAATCCAAGCATCTCATAGTTTTTAGGTTCTTGAATCCATATATGTAGTCAAAAATCCAATATAAACAACACAAATCAAGATTTGACCAAAAATTTTGTTTTGCCATTACTCTAGAAATTCCAAAATGTCTAATAATTAGACAACAAAGGATTTGAAATATGTTTTATTTGATAGTTGTATTCAATTTAATGAGCTAAGGCCTGTAATATATAAAAGATTTCATTTAAATTTTCTAATGTTTGTTTTATTTGGGTATATTTTATTTTTCAATTTACACAAAATCTAATAAAGGTTTCATGGTTATTTGAGTGTTTTTTTTCTTAAAGGGATTAGGTGGAACGCCAATTTTAAACTATAGAATTTCATTGGAGAGTTGTAGAATTCATTAAAGCCATTAAGTCTATTTATACATTAAAAAGTTCTTTTAAACCCCAAAAACACAATCACACCAAAAATTATATTAACCAGATTTCAAAAAATAATGAAGGCATACAATAATTAAAATGACATTGGGGTGTTTTATTTGGGAATACAATAATTAAAATGACATTGGGGTGTTTTATTTGGGAATACAATAATTAAAATGACATTGGGGTGTTTTATTTGGGAATTTTTTCTAGTCACTTGTTGATTGTTTGAGTTTATTTTTACCCTCCACTTCATCCTCTTCCCAATGCCTACCCACTCTTCCTTTCCCAACACTAGCTTCTCTTTTTGTTTCTTATACCTGTCTTAAGCCATCTTCCATGCCCAAACAGTAAATGTTTGCTACTCAAGGTGGTGGACTACTTGGCTTCTCCCCATCCTTTAAGCATAACCCTCCTTCGATCCTAGGCTAGAGCTTAGGCAACTATGGAAGGAAATCGTTATTCAAAGAGTGATCTCTGACCTATAAGATCAAGTTAGACACTCCATATGCTACATACTACATAGACAAGATGCTAGGGATTGGATCCCTCAAGTAGGGAAATCCGTTATGGCAAGCACAACTTCCTATATGCAAACCCTAAACCTCTAGTGGCATATCAAGGCACTCAATGGAAGAGTATTAATTGAAAGAGCCAATACCTAGTGAGAATTGGTCATCTGCATGGCAACATTGATGGAGAAAGTTGACATGCTCCATAGAAAGGTCTCAAGCCTTGTTAAGAATGTGACAAATCTTGACTTTTCTTCATCTAACAATGATAATGAACCTCAGTTACTCGTATAGCCTTATAGGTGGATACTTCTACAACATCAAGACCAAGTGAACGACTCTTTTGGAGTAGAATCTCTTTATTGTTAATGTTATTGGCATGCTTATTAGTTTAGAGTATAATTTATTTTTTAATCATAATTTCGTTTGGATAGTTTATGAGATAGCATATAGAATTAGTAAGTTGAAAACTTTAAATTTATACTATTGATTTGTTGTCCCAAGTAGCAAACCGGTAGCAAAAGATAATTATTTATATCGATCCTTTTATAATAATACAAGTGGTATGGCTTCACAAAAAAAATGGCCTAAGGTAAATATTGAGCTAATGCATGTATACCATATATAAATGCTCCCAAAAAAAAAGTTTCATTTCTAATAAGAGTATATGGTTTTACAACTTCGTGAAATCTCTTCCATAAAAAATTTCCTTCTTAAAAATTTCTTTTATCTTAAAATATTTTTAATTATTTAAAAGTGAAGTTAAAATTTAATATATTATTTGAATTTCAAATATAATTTTGTTTATCACTCTACTACGGTGTGTTTATGTCAAAATAATGTTTTTTTTAATAAAAAAATTACATAGACAAGTGAAATTTTAATAAGGAGAGTATATTTTTTATCATGTTCACGCTTCATACATAAAAGGATGAGATTAAACTCTAACCCCAAGTAGTTAATCAATTTTTCATTTATTAATTTATTTCAATTTGTTCAACAATAATTGATCTTTTCCGCTTGAAATCTATCTATCTTTCTCGCCCCAAATCTATCTTTCCCTGCAAGTTTTTTGACAGTGCAGAACAAGGTGGGGATGCGGATGTGGTACATGGATCTGCATCGACTACAATAAGTACTACATAATTCATTGGTCGGGAGGTTCCGGGACAAATATGAGAGTTGAAGCGATTGCATTATGGGGCTTAATGTGGTTTTCTAGCTTCCTCAATATTCCTAAAATGCAGATATATGGGGATTCTTTGGCTATAATCAACCATGTGTGGGGATTGGCTTACATATCCCATCCACACCTATAGGGCTAGTTTAGGAATATTGATTTTCTCAAGGGTACTTTTCAGCATATTGATTTCCAGCACATCTATCGAGAATTGAATGCAATTGCAGATGACATGTCCAAATTGAGCATCCTAGATCAACCTAGTAGCATGCATATCACACTCGGGATAGGAAGCACTCTCATGGATGTTGGATCCATACTCCTGCCTCGTTAACTTTTTCCTAAATATTGCTCCCTCTTCTCTTTTGCTCCATGGTTGTCACTATACATTTTTGCTTTTTTGCTTTACTATGTTTGTATGTAGAACTAGAATATGACTAGGTTTTCTTTCTATAATTTCTTTGGAAGAGCACTTCATTGAAAGGCAACTTTCAACACTTACTCTCACTATGGCATATGATCCCATATTCTAGATGTGATAATATTTATACATTTTCTGGGTTATGATGGATTAGAAATAATAGTTTCTCTCTGAACCATATAAACTAGTTTTTATTTCTCATTAATAAAATTCAGTGTTTTTTTTTTTTGAAAAAAAAAAGCACTCATTACCATTATAGTAAAAAATAAAAATAAAAAATAAGATTAAATATAAAATTTATATTACTATTAGTAAAATAAAATTTTAATAAAGAAAATCAACTTTTTTGACCATAAATTTATCCTTCATTCCAAAAACTATTTAAAAATAAATTAATATTAAAATATCGAAAAAATAATTATTTAATTTGTAACTCATATAATGGTTGGTGGCGATTTCCAACCACCACAATATAATTGTTTTCATCCATAAAATGTGTGTCGAGAGATATATATATATATATCATTGTTAAAAAGTATGGTGTTGCTTTCATATATTTCAAAGTAATTTCTTTAAAATATTGGACTAGAGAGGCGGGTATTATGGTATCTCATTATCACCTTGCGACATTGATAGTTTTGGAGTGCTCATATTATCGGTAAGTGGGAAGCTTATGGAGGAGTGTGAACGTGGAGGATGGGGAGAGTATGGAGGGATAAGGGGTAAGTGGGAGGCCTATGGAGGAGTGTGAACGTGGAGGATGGGGAGAGTATGGAGGGATAAGGGGTGTGGTGAGGTGGAAGGGAAGTGACGTGACGTGAGAGTAAGGTAACGTGAGTGAGTCGGGAGGCATAAGGAGTTATAACAAAACCAAAAACTTATTATATTTTGTCTTATTAAAGTTATTAAATTTCAAACTTCAAAAGAGTATTATTTACAAATTAATTCACTAAATGAGGCGAAACAAGTATCGATGGAAAGTTAGTGAAAAGTTGAATTCAATGAAAAATCGAATACTTGCTTATGGTTTCCTCTCTCCAAGAGGCAGATCTGCTACTGAGCATAGTTTCCCCTCTTTCGAGGAGGAAGAATAAACTGCTTTAGTTCCCTCTACATGTGCACATTATGTTGAGTTAGCGAAGGTGACGGAGGATGGTAATGCTGTATTAGCTAAGGTGGTGGTGGAGGCAATGAGTTGGAAGCAGATACCAGGTGCATTAAATATTTAATGCAGAGTAGTAGTTAAATAATTTATGGTAGAATTTTATATGGGAATTTAATAATTATTTTAGCATATTTTAAATCAAACAATTAAATATGTATTTTATTTTGAAAGAGAATTTAAGTTAATCTAATATTTATTAAACAATTAAATATGTATTTTATTTTGAAAGAGAATTTAAATTAATTTAATGTTTATTAAAATGAACCTTTTAAAATAAGTTAAGTGAAATTTTGGGGGGTTGGAAAGCATTTTATGCTTTTCAAAATAGGTGTAGAGAGGTAGAGTTATGGCACTCGAAGACCACTCAAACTCGTTTTGGGCTTCTAGTGATTCTCGTGATTCTCTATGGTTGTGAACTGTGGACTAGCAGTACCTTTGACATGCAGTGGAGACAAATTGAGAAAATTTAGAAGTGTTTGATTACAAACAAATTTAAGATTAAAAGTGCAGTTCTTTATGATATCTTGTTAAGTGAAACAGGGATTGCTCCTTTTGAAGCAATTGCTATGGTGCGAATCATAAGGTATTTAAAAAGAATTGAGCAAATGGAAGAGGGTAGATGGCCTAAGGTTGTCTTTAATGATAGATTGTGCAAGAACAAAAAAACTTGGATGCAACAAAATAACAAATGGTTTAGTAAATGGGGTATTTGCTTGAACGCGTGTGCCATAAATAGCAAAGAGATAAAAGCTTTTGTTATGGAAAAGTTCCACAAACGTACTTGGGATAAGGAGCTAGGAAGAAAGAAAAGTTACTATATTGAAGTGTTTAATCCCACTCATAATCATCAATCAAAAGTGTAAATAGAGGCCAATATCTCTTGGAGAGCCAAAATTCTTATTGCTCAGTTAAGGACTAATTCTCATCAACTCCGTTGTGAAAGAGGGCGCTGGAAAAGGCCAAAAGAAGCATGGGAGGAAAAGGTATGCATTTCTTTTTCTTCTGGAAAAGTGGAAACAGAAACACATTTCATTTTAGAATGTGAGGCCTTCAAAGACAATAGGGAAAGTTATGCAGATATGCTGGCAGCTAGCTCTTGGGATAATCTATTTAGTGAGGGGTTTGTCGAGAAGCTTGGAGCAATTATTGTGAAGCTTTATAGAAAAAGGGCCGAATACATCAAGCAAATGAAGAAGCAATCCGTCCCAACCCATAGGCTATCTTTAGCCTCATGGACGCTCGCTTTCTTTCTTTCTTTCTTTCTTTCTAATAAGGATTCAAACTTATTCCTTAATCAGAATTGATTATAAAAGTTTGTTTTTAATTTTAGGTTTCTGTGAATCATTTTGTTTTTAATAATTATTTTAGCATATTTTAAGCTAAACAATTAAATCTGTATTTAATTTTGAAAGAGAATTTAAGTTAATCTAATGTTTATTAAACAATTAAATACGTATTCTAAAAGAGAATTTAAGTTAATCTAATGTTTATTAAAAGAAAAATGTTAAAATAAGTTAAGCCAAATTCATAATAAGGATTCAAACTTATTTCTTAATCAAAATTGATTACAAAAGTTTGTTTCTAATTTTAGATTTCCGTGATTCATTTTGTTTTAGGTTTGAAAGAGAATTTAAGTTAATCTAATGTTTATTAAACAATTAAACATGTATTTTATTTTGAAAAAGAATTTAAGTTAATCTAATGTTTATTGAAAGGAAAATTTTAAAATAAGTTAAATGAAATTCATAAGAAGGATTCAAACTTATTCCTTAATCAAAATTTATTATAAAAGTTTGTTTCTAATTTTAGGATATTGTGATTCATTTTGTTTTTAATAATTATTTTAGCATATTTTAAGCAAAACAATTAAATATGTATTTAATTTTGAAAGAGAATTTAAGTTAATCTAATGTTTATTAAACAATTAAATATGTATTTTATTTTGAAAGAGAATTTAAGTTAATCTAATGTTAAATTTTAAAATAAGTTAAACGAAATTCATAATAAGGATTCAAACTTATTCCTTAATCAAAATTGATTATAAAAGTTTGTTTCTAATTTTAGGTTTATGTGATTCATTTTGTTTTTAATATTTATTTTAGCATATTTTAAGCAAAACAATTAAATATGTATTTAATTTTGAAAGAGAATTTAAGTTAATCTGATGTTTATTAAACAATTAAATATGTATTTTATTTTGAAAGAGAATTTAAGTTAATCTAATGTTTATTAAACAATTAAATATATATTTTATTTTGAAAGAGAATTTAAGTTAATCAATGTTTATTAAAAGGAAAATTTTAAAATAAGTTAAGCAAAATTCATAATAAGGATTCAAACTTATTCCTTAATCAAAATTGATTATAAAAGTTTGTTTCTAATTTTAGGTTTCTACGATTCATTTTGTTTTTAATATTTATTTTAGCATATTTTAAGCAAAAGAATTAAATATGTATTTAATTTTGAAATAGAATTTAAGTTAATTTAATGTTTATTAAACAATTCAATATGTATTTTATTTTGAAAGAGAATTTAAGTTAATCTAATGTTTATTAAAATGAAAATTTTAAATAAGTTAAAAGGATTCAAACTTATTTCTTAATCAAAATTGATTATAAAAGTTTGTTTCTAATTTTAGGTTTATGTGATTCATCTTGTTTTAGATTTGAAAGAGAATCTAAGTTAATCTAATGTTTATTAAACAATTAAATACGTATTTTATTTTGAAAGAGAATTTAAGTTAATCAAATGTTTATTAAAAGGAAAATTTTAAAATAAATTAAGTGAAATTCATAATAAGGATTGAAACTTATTCCTTAATCAAAATTGATTATAAAAGTTTGTTTCTAATTTTAGGTTTTTGTGATTCATTTTGTTTTTAATATTTATTTTAGCATATTTTAAGCAAAACGATTAAATATGTATTTAATTTTGAAAAAGAATTTAAGTTAATCTCATGTTTGTTAAACAATTAAATATGTATTTTATTTTGAAAGAGAATTTAAGTTAATCTAATGTTTATTAAAAGAAAAATTTTAAAATAAGTTAAGCGAAATTCATAACAAGGATTCAAACTTATTTTTTAATCAAAATTGATTATAAAAGTTTGTTTCTAATTTTAGGTTTTTGTGATTCAAAATATGTTTTTTTTTGTAAGCTTGGTAGGACCCTCTCATTTTCGAGTTTTTACATGTCCGTTATTCACCCCATTTCCGGGGAGGGTAGCACAAGAATCGAACCCAAGATCTCCAGTTCGGTGAGGCTTCATTTCCATGGCCATTGCCACTTGAGCTACCCCATGCAGACAATTAAATATGTATTTTATTTTGAAAGAGAATTTAAGTTAAGCTAATGTTTATTAAAAGGAAAATTTTAAAATAAGTTAACTGAAATCATTTTGTTTTAGAGAATGTTTTTCGAATTAATCACATAATCAATCTTTGTGGTTGATGTTTCAAACCATCTATTGTGATTTATCCTTAGGACATAGAAGAACCACATTATATAGTTCAAAACTTCGATCAAAATGATTGATTATGTGATTAATCAGAAAAACATTCTCATAAATATTTATTATTATTATTATTATTAATAAATTGTAGCAATTGTATTCTTTTAGAAAAAACAAGATTACATGGGTTTTCATACAAATCCCCTTGGGGTGAAATTTATTTACTATACATCCAAGAGCTCAAAACATATTTAGGAACCCCATACAAGCTCTCTTTACCCAACCCTAAGACCCTGAGAAATCCCCAAGATCAGGTGCTTACACCAACATAAAATAGAAATGCATCATTTTACATTAGAGGAAATCCCCATATACCCAACTAACAATCCTACATTCTAGGAAAATAACTCTCAATACAGGACCCTTGTTTTTCTTTTTTCCCTTTTTGCTTTCTAACATCAATGCAACCCATTGAATTATAAATTCTAGCAACAACTGGTTCAATCACCTCATTACTGTGAAATACTTCTAGTTCCATGGGATCAATCATGTTTGTCATTTCCTTGTCACTTTTAGAAAGGTATGATTCATGGATTCTTTTGTGCTCGTTGGTTGCTGCCACAATTATGGTTGAAGCTCCTTCTTGCTCCTTCCTCAAATGATTCACCCTTGTCGAGGAATGAGATGGTGCCCTTGGAGCCCTAGTGAAAGTTGGAGGGGTTTACTTACCTAAACCCAACTTTGAATGTTATGGATTTTCTATTCCTTATCTGTTTGAAACTTTGGATACCTTTCTTTCCTTAGGATCCCTCCAATTGCAGCTAAAGTTCTTAGTCACCTGCGAAGAGGAAGCCCCTTTCGGAAAATTCTGAAGGTGACATGCCTATTAGCAATTCCAACATTGGAAAGTTGTATTTTCATAGTCCAAGGGTTGTGAATACACATTTCCCAGCCAATTCACCTCTATTTTATTTGGAAGCCCTTTATTGAGATCTACCTCATTGCATATGTGAACATAGGTGAAAATTCCTTTTGAAAGTCTTTCGCCATATACTTTAATGAATCTTCTAATTAGATTATCCACTTTTTCTAAGAGATTTGGATGGGTAAAGTGAATGGGCAAATTGGAAAATCTTACCCATAATGGAGTAGTCATTATTGGCACAGTGCGCAGATTAAAATTTGGAAACCACAAATGCACTAAAAGACCAATTATGTTGAAAATAACAACAAGAAATGTTAAAAATAGAATCGAGAAATTCCAATTCAATTTGTCCTTAAATTAAATTGTGAATTAAATTTTTAATTCTTTTCTCATAGCAACTTGTAATAGTTAACTAAGTTAAGTTGACTTAGTTAACCTAGGAATTTCAAGTTGGAAGTCTTTCTAAATTCATGTATATGTTCTCCCTAAGTTTTATGGGTCTAGAATGAGTTTATTTATGAGTGTAATTAGATAACTCAGGTTACTAAGTTATGGCCAGTTAAATTAGTTCTAATTGTTTGTGGAACTAATAGAGGATTAAAAATCAGTTGGTACACTGGTGCATCCACAAGTGTTACTCCAGTTAACTGAATATTCCCTCATTAAAAACTCATGCATGTCAATTTAGAGAAAGACCAAGTTGAGACTAGAGTGCAGGGACAGTGTACTATTAGTTGTATGATTTACTGAGTTGTAAATATCATGCATGCAAGAGAAGGACCTAATTTTGGATTGCATGGTTATGGATGAGGAATTTCCCTTTAAATACGAGTTAATTCTCTCAAGAATTGTGAAAAGAATTAGAAGCTTGGAGACTTGGAAATTTGGCTAAGCATTGGCCAAAGGAAGTCATCAAACGGAGCGTTGAAAATGCAACAAGATGATGGAGCTTAGTGAAAAGAAGTCGCCTTCACTAAGTGGGCCCGCGGGCTATTTTTGGCGCAAAGTCTATTTTTAGACTATGTCTATTTTTAGACATATGGATCACGATCTATGAGTTGTAGGATGCTATTTATGGATGATTGGTCATGTTGGTAAAAATAGATGGACCTCTATGTTTAGACATATGGGCGGATTCTATTTTTAGACTGCTAGTCTAAATATAGATCAGTCGAATATTATTAGCTCTTAATAATATTTGGACTATAAACATTATCTTATTCTCTTGCAGCACTTCAGTTCGAGCTACGGATGTGGCACATGCAACTGCCAGAAGGAAATACGTGGTTCTTATGGGTTACTTGAGCTATTGCATGGAGGAATTCAGTTAGGACTTCAGTGATTGAGTTTTGTGGAGTTGGATTAGGAGTTGATGGAGTTGTGTTTAGTTTGACTTAGTT
>APFE030298974.1:177537-230108 GCA_000404065.3 Pinus taeda
CTCGGTGGGCCTAGGAATCCTTGTCGGTGAATGGCGGGATATACGGTAAAGCCAAGAGGTGGATTTTCTCTCCGTTGGCCTAGTGATTCTGGGATGGAATGAATGGTAAAGCCTAGAGAGTATGTCTCGATGTAGGGCCTAGACTGCAGATGCACAGTAAAGCTTGAGAGACTAGGAACCACTCAAATTCCTCATGGTGTAGGCAGAGAAATTCGGTGGCATCCACATTGATTGGTGTTTTTTGATGTGTTCTATGAGTCCCACATTCATGATTGGAATATGGCACGGGGGTGATTGGCTGAAGAGAGACTTGGTTCAGCCAATCTATGGTCAAGTGGAACGGGGTAGTCCCATCATTGGTTGGTTCATTGCATTATTAATGAAAATAATTCATTCCCTTGATTTCCATGTGAAAATGTAATGATGTATATATGGATTTTGAAGGCTGATATTTTTATTAATTCTGTTCCTAATATGTTTTTTATATGCACATTTACCCTGGAAGGTGTTACCTCCATACGGTATTTAGGTGATATCCATCATCAGACGTGAATTGGCCAAATCAAATAAAAGCAACAATTTTAAGTCATTATGTCAAAGATTTTTACCATGAGTGGAATTAATCACATTAGCATAATCAATGGTTTCTATTTAATGACTATCATTTAATGCTCAGACGTATGAAATATAATAAATATAGATTAAAGTCACCATTTTATTCGGCTTGTAAAAGTGTGACCAAATGGAAATTTTCATTAGAAATAAAGTCATAGGTGATAAGAGGTAGATGCCATATGGAAATATGAGATAATACTCTAATACCACAAGCAGAGCCACTGTTGCCAGCAAGCATTCATAGCCTCAGCAGGGTTGCTTTTTTAACCCTCCCAAATGAGCCAGAGTCCTTCTTATAGTTAATTTTCTTTCTTTTGTCCCAAAGAGACCACTATGCTGGCATGGTGACCAGATAACCATAGTGCCACTCACCAGGGTGTAACAAAAATGATCAGGCTAGCTCGTGATGAGACCGCCTATTCTTTTTACAAATCAATTATCAAAAAGGTTATTGCCTTGGTTTGGTAGCCAATTTGGAACCAATTTGGAATGTCACCTGTTACATCCTTATGATCATGGTGGGTTGGCTCGTAATGAGACCCCCTATCCTCTTTGGACAACTTTTTAAGCATTTTGCTATTTTATTTTTCTTTTGGAATCTTTCTTGTAGAAAAAGGGAGGCTCATTTGCTCCTTAAGAGTCAGGGATGGTATAAGAAGTAAGAAGATGGCAATGGAAGTGTTATACTCTTATTATCTTAACATTATATCGATGAGTTTTATCCATTTGGAAGTATAAACATAAGCCAACATGGATTAAAGATAATGAATCATTTCATGATGTGTCCAAAAGAAAAGATGTTCAGACAGGCATTGTAAAGATACACCGTATTAGCTTGTGGATAAAGAGAACCAACAAAAGGCTTTTAGAAGTCATAATGATATTGTTATTACCATTTTTCTTTAGAAGAGGCACAAATCAATGCAAATGGTGCTTATTTGCAATACAAAATAAGAAGAAAATGGCATAATGATCAAGAGAAAAATGAGAAAAATTCACAGTTTAGCTCTTAAAAGGTGCGGTTCAATCGACAAAAAAAAAAATGTTGTTCAATTGATTGAACGGCAATTGTTCAATCATTTGCACAGTGAAATCAATCAAAAACAAAAATGTTGTTCAATCAATTGAACAACAATCATTCAGTTGTTCAAACAACGAAATTAAAAAATAAAAACAAAATGTGTTGTTCAATCAATTGAACGACAATCGTTCAATGGTTTGAACAGTGAAAAAAACAAGGAAAGTATGTTGTTCAATCATTTGAATGACAATATTCAATTGTTTGGGCAGCAAAAATAAATAGGAAAGAAAAAAAATGTGATCTTCAATCAATTGAATGGCAGTCATTCAATAGTTTGAACAAAGAAAACAAATAAGAAAAAATGTGTTGTTCAATAAATTGAATGACAGTTGTTCAATAGTTTGAACAACGAAAACAAATAAGAAAAAATGCATTGTTCAATCAATTGAACGGGAGTCGTTCAATAGTTTGAACAGTGAAAACAAATAAGAAAGAACATTGTTGTTCAATCAAGTGAATGACAATCGTTCAATAGTTTGAACAGTGAAAACAAATAAGAAAAAATTACGTTGCTCAATCAATTGAATGACAATCGTTCAATAGTTTGAACAACGAAAACAAATGAAAGGAAAATGTGTTGTTCAATCAATTGAATAGAAAATGTTCACTTGTTTGAATAGCATAACACAAAAAGGAACATGTGTTGTTCAATCAATTGAACGACAAATGTTCAATTGTTTGAATAGCGAAAACAACAAAGGAAAATGTGTTGTTCAATCAATTGAACGGCAAACGTTCAATTGTTTGAACAACGAAAAAAATAAAATAAAATATGTGTTGTTCAATCAATTGAACGACAAACATTCAATTGTCTGAACAACGAAAAACAAAAAGAAAAATGTGTTGTTCAATCAATTGGACGACAAAGGCTCAATTGTTTGAACAACGAAAAACAAAAAAAAAAGGTGTGCTTTTCAATCAATTGAATGACAAACTTTCAATTGTTTGAACAACGAAAAACAAAAAGAAAAATGTGTTGTTCAATCAATTGAACGACAAATGTTCAATTGTTTGAACAACAAAAAACAAAAAGAAAAATGTGATGTTCAATCAATTGAACGACAAACATTCAATTGTTTGAACAATGAAAAATAAAAATAAAAACATGTTGTTCAATCAATTGAACGACAATCACTCAATTGTTTGAGAAACGAAATGCGACAAAATAAAGCTATGTTGTTCAATCAATTGAACAAAAAACGTTCAATTGTTTGAACATCGAATTAAAAAAGAGGAAAAGAATGTGTTGTTCAATCATTTGAACGACAAACGTTCAATTGTTTGAATAGGAAAAACAAAGAAAATAAAAATGATGCCTACAAAGGTATGTACATTATTTACAATTTTTTGAGAAATTTCAACTTTTTAAAGAATAATTTGTTGGGTTATCATTCCGTGCAGTTAGAATTTGCATGGAGGGGTCCTCGTGTACCTTCTTGTAGAAAGACTCCTTAGTAAGCGGTTGATGATAGAGGCACACTCAATGCCCGTTTACCTTAAAGGAATGGTTGGATCCGTTTATGGTAGTCAAGGTAAGAGTACCATTGTTATGTACTTCTTGAATCTCATGAGGGTCAAGTCATCTTGTTTGCAACTTCCTGAGAAGTCCTAGAATCTGGAATCATACAGAAGTGCCCAATCCCCTTTTTGAAACGTTTTCTTCTTGATAAGGCTGTCATGCCATTTTTCCCTTTGCTAATGTATTATTGCAGTTTGTTGCAAAGCAAGAAATCAAGCCTCATCTAGTTTGTTAATCTACTGAAGATGCTTGGTTTGAGCTTTCGTTAAATCCAAACCCACTTCCTGGGCCGTCCTTAGAGTCTTTATTTTGAGTTTGATTCGAAAAATTGGTTCTTTACCGAACACAAGCTGGTAGGGAGAGTATCCAGTAGTATTCCTCCAAGTTGTACGATAGGCCCACAAGGCCTCTAGCAGTCTAGCAGCCCTATCTCGCCAGTGCATTGAGACTGTCTTGGTCATAATTGCTTCTATAACCTTGTTGGTGCTTTCGACCTGGCTGTTTGCCTACAGTTGATATAGAGAAGCGATCTTGTGCGTGATATGATGGTTTCTGAGAGTGGCAGTAATCTTGTGCCCTATGAATTTCTTTTCCCCATCTATGATCACTTCTCGCTGTAATCCATACCGCACAAATAGCCGAAAAAGGAAGTTAATCACTGCTTCCTTTGTGGCTCTTGGTAAATCTACTATTTCCACCCATTTTGTCGCATAATCCATGGCTACCAGTATGTAGGCCTTCTGATGGGATGGTGGATGGAATGGACTTACAAAATCTAATGCCCAACGCTCGAAGGGTTCTAAAACAAATTGTGGCTACAGAGGCATTTCCTCTGATTGGCCAGGTTAGCCCATCCTTTAGCAACTGTCATAGGCCTGTGCATATTTTTTAGCATCCTTGAAAATAGTGGGCTAATAATAACCCATTTGTAATAACTTATGTCCTATCCTTCGGTCTATGAAATTCCCCCCATAGGGTTCATCATGGAAAGCCTTCAGAGTGTCATGGATCTCATCCTCATGGATACATCTACGTATACACATGTTGGCCCCTATATGAAAAAGATATCCGCCTAGAGAATCGGGCACTGTGCTGAACAATCAATTTTCTTTCTCTTGTTGTTAAATGTTTAGGTAGTTCCCCCACTATCATATAATTTTCCACATCTGCGTACCATGGTGTCTTAACTGCCACGACAAATAGGTGTTCATCCGGGAATTGGTCATCTACCGCCAATGGATCATTAACCTTTGGGATTCGAGATAGAAAAAAAATAATTGGATTTTCCTTTCCTGGACGATCTTTGATACTAATGTCAAACTCCTGCAAAATAAATAGCCATCGTGTTACTCGACCATTTGTGATAGATTTATTAGCTAGATACCTAATGGTAGAGTGATAAGTGTACAGAAAGACTTGATAGCCAGTTATATAGTGTATAAATTTGTTTATTGCATAAATAACTGCTAATAATTCCTTTTTTGTCACTGTGTAATTGAGTTCTGTAGGAGTGATATTTTTGCTAGTGTAATATATAGCATAACGTTTGTTGTCCTCCTCCTGGCCAAGGAAAACGCCTATAGCTACATATGATGCATCCGTGGAGATGTGGAAAGGCAGTTCCCAGTTTGGTCCACATAATACTGGTGCTATTGAGACTAGTTTCTTTAATCTCGCAAAAGCTATGTCACACTTGTCAGACCAACTAAAATCAACATTTCCAGTTAGAGCGTATAAGGGTGCCGCAATCTATGAAAAATTCTTGATAAATCTAAATAATAACCTGCATATCCTAGGAAACTATGTACCTCTGTTTGGTTGTAGGGGGTAGGCAGTAAAAGAATTACCTATATTTTTGCTGGATCTACCTATATTCCTGCTACAGAGATGTAATGTCCCAGGATCATGCCCTCGATCATCATCATGTGACACTTGACATTGCTTAAACATAACCTGGTAGCGATGCATCGTTCTAAGACCTTTTCTAGTGTTTTCAATGCTTGATCAAAACCTTCCCCATATGGAGTAAACTCATCTATATATACCTCTAGTCCTTCATTTATTAGATCAGCAAAGATGCTTAACATATCTCTCTAAAACGTGGCTGGGGCATTGCACAAGCCAAATGGTAATACCCTGTATAAATGTGCCCCAGGGACAGGTGAAGGTCATTTTGTCCTGGTCTTCAGGGGCAATCTGAATTTGATTGTATCCATTGAAGCCGTCTAAAAAGGAGAAGAATTGTTTCCCTGCCAATGTATCAAGGACCTGATCAATGAATGGGAGGGGAAAGTGATCTTTCTATGTTGCCTTGTTTAACTCTCAATAGTCTACACAAATACGCCACTTCCCATTTTTCTTAGGGATGACCACCAATGGAGAGACCCATTTGCTGTTCGAGATAGGATAAATAAATTTTACATCCAGTAGTTTCTGCAATTCCTCTTTCACGATATCCTTGAGGTGTCGGTTCAATCTTCGTTGAGGTTGTTGGATGGGTCGCGCATCCTTCTCTATATAAATGTGGTGTGTATGTACATGTGGGTCTATCCCTTTCATATCAAGATAATCCCAGGCAAAAGCCCCTTTATTTTTCTTCAATACCTGGATAAGCTTTTTTTGTTGTTCACTATCCAAATCAGCATTGATATTTACAACTTTTCCTGGTTCAATCTCAACTGGTTTGTTGTTGTGAGCAACAGTTGTCTGAATATGCTGGTCATCTGTATCCTTTAGGGGATCTTCCATGGCTTTGTTATCAAGGATTGCTTTCAACATCTGACACTGTGCATTACTCACATTAGCTGGCTGATTTATAAAATTGTAGATAACATCATCTTCAGTTTGATCTTTAAATTTAAGTGCTTCCGCTACTGCGGGTGGTGAATAGATGCTCTCTTCCAGGTACGCTGGTGGATGCTTACATATTTTTACAATGGGAAAACTTGGCCTAGCAAGAGTGTATAACACCAGATTTTTTACAGCATCTCCCTTTGTAATAGTCATGCTTCCTTCTCAGTAGCCAATATATGCATCATCTATCGCCAGCCAAGGTCAACCCAGAATCAAAGGATTCCCATCCAACCTACTCCTTGGGTTTATAACCAAGAAATATACTGGATATTCCCATGAGTCAACAGAAACTATGATATCTTGTAAGGTCCCTTCTAGTCTTACCACTGGTCGGTCATCAAGTTCTAATAAAGTGGTGGTTGGTTCTAAGGCTGTAATATCAAGTGCTTGACAAGTTTATGTTGTTAATATGTTAATGACAGCTCCTAGGTCAACTAGTGTATTTGGAAAAGAGCGGCCATATATCTGAACTGTTACTATGGGGTTTCTAGGATCTTCATACTTTATTGGAGTTTCCTCTCCCAAGAGTAGATCACATAGGGTTCCTACAACATGGATAGTGGGTGAGGTTTTTACCTTCCTCACAGGCTTCCTTACACACAATTCTTTGATTGTTTTGGCATAGATGGGAATGTCTTGAATAGCCTGGAGGAGAGGAATCTTAATACACAAATTTTTTAGTTCCCCTATAAGGTCGAAATTAGGGCAGGTGACTGATTTAGGTATTGTTAGCCTTTCAGGGAATGCAGAAGTGACTATAAGATTTTTAGGGTCATCATGTTGATTTGTTTCTTCCCTTTGCTTTGATTCGATATTATTTACAAGTGGTGGAACATGTATAGGTGATGGAATATGTACAGGTGGAGTTACACTTTCAATTAAAGGCTAGTCCCTATTTTCCTCAAGGGTAATGACACGTCCTAACCTCAATCTGAGCTCATTACATTCTTTTTGCTCAATCTCATATTCTGGATTTTCAATAATTTGTACCAATTGGACTGGTCTATTATTAGGATTTGGGTTCGGCTGAGTTGGTAACTATGGTCGCAGAAGAGGTTGAGAATTTTGTTGTAATGTATAAGGAGTTGATAGTGCAGGATGAGGCTGAGGGCCTATCCCCATAGGTACATTATATATCCCCAAAGGTCGCTGCCAGTTTCTAGAACAATTTGGATATTGATAGGTGGAGGTAGGCCATTGGGATTGATAGGGATTGCCTTGCCAAACAAGAGTAACAGGAGAATTTGGCCAGCCATTTCCTAGAAAATATTGTGCTAGCCAGGATGTCATAGGGAATGGTGGGATTTTCCAATTTGGGTAGGGTGATTGGTCTTTCCAGGTTTCCTCAAGGTTCTGCTTTTGCTTAAAATATGAGGAAGGAAAAAATTGGGATGCGTCTTGTGACATACCTGTAGGTTTAGCTTGCCATTGTCGATGTTGGTTCATCAAATATACCGGTTATGTTTCCTCCTCTGCTTTTTTGAATACTGCTTTTAGCCTAGGTAATGATGGACACTGTTTAGTGTTGTGATATTTAGTACAGATCACGCACGTCTAAACCATGTCTAACAAGCATTCCCATTGGTTGTGCTTCTTCCGATAACGTGGGCAGAAGATGGCCAAATTTTGTTATGCTAAACCATGTTTCTATTTAGCCTGTAGGATGTCTAGCTATGTTGTAAGAGTGCCCAAGATGTCTATCTTAAAATCTTCGAAGAGGTTGTCGATCTCCATCCATGTTACACCTCCACTATGTGGTTTGGTTCCTCTGGTCATCGGATCTCTACTAGCTGCTCCTGTACATGTGCTTCCCCACGAACACCTGATACACAAATGAATACATCATAATCTTCCTAATAAATATCCCCTTTTCCCATTAATTTTAGAGTTTCTACCCATTCCTCTTTGATTCCTTTAATCAAGATAGCTCTTAGGACTTCTTTTGGTTGGGTAGTGTGTGGAGATATTTGCAAATTGTAATTAAATCGTTATACATATTCTTCTATTTTTTCATTATCTTTTGCAGTCATCTTCAAAATCTCATCTTTCAATTCCCTAGTTTTACAAAAGTCCTAGTATCTTTTAAGTAAGGAGGTTTTCATTTCGTCCCAAGAATTGATGGTTGACCCACCTAGACACATAAACCATCTCAAAGCTGCCCCTTTCAGAGTGGAAGGGAACAATTTCATTTTTGGGGGGTCAGTGCTATGGTCATACCCTCTACAGAGGACATCAAACTCAAACAGGAAAGCATTAGGATCCTCTGTGATCATCCCATGGAAGGTTGGGATGCTCTGTAGAGGAATAACCTTCATAGGGGCATTGGCCACCTCGTGGACTATGGGGTACTCTAATGTTGAGGTTTGACCTTGGGGTGGTTGATCTGCCATTTGATCAAAGATATGCCAATAATCTTCAGGGATTTCAAGGGGTGTTTCTGGAATAAGCAGAGAGTTAGCATCCCGAGCTAGCTTTACAACACTTCCTAGGTATGGAATCTCAGGAGATCCTTGTTCAGACAACTATGGTTCTACTTTAGCAGCCCCACTAGTTTCTCTTTTTCCTTCTCTTAAGTTACAAGATTTTTCCTCTTGTAGGGGATCAGAGTGTAAGCTTATTGTAGCTTGAAAACTCTGTTCCGATCCTCCTACCTGGCTTTGAATCCCAACATGAGTTGCAGATGGTTAGCCTACTACTTGAGGGATAGCAGTAGAACTTTTTCCAGGTATAGCCTGGAATCCTATTGATGCTTCAGACTCTACTCTTTTTATGATTTTGTCTATAAAGGTCGTTCTCCCAAGGTTCACCGATCCTTTGGGTTTTTTGGGTTTTGGTGGAGGATTCTGCTCGTTTTCTATCTTTTTATTTCTAGTCATTCATAAATAAATAAAAAAATCCTATTTAACCTCTAAGGTTTTGTTGTAAAGCAGGCAGGTATGAAAGCACTTTACTTGCTAGGTACGCAAGTTCTTACCTTCTATTTTTAAAACCAAGTTCTCCTACAGCAAAGAAGTAAAAACAATCACTTTAATCACTCTCCCTGACAACGGTGCCAAAATGTTGGCTCACTAATATGTCTTTTTACAGGCAATCTTAATCCCTACATTAGTTTTCAACACGAGGTAAGTCCTTCTATTTCAAGAGTGCCAACACAGTATGTGGAGTGAAGCTAGAGGTTATCTAATGATGAATCATTGCAATCACTAAAGGCTAATTCCTCAATTCAATTCACACAACTCTAAAAAGAACTATCTATGAAAGAAATGCTCACAACACACCATGCAATTCTATGCAACTTGTTCTGAACCCAATTAAAACTGAATGCAAATAAGAACTACACTTAGAATCATTCAAATAAGCTTGATACTAATCACACTTAATCAAGTAAAGAAACTATTACTATCGAATAACACTATGAATCTATAACAACCCAAATCAATCTACATTACTCAAATGAACAACAATAGTAAGTGAACAGCAAGCAACAATCGATAAGTGAACAATAATAGTGATAAAGGATTCCTAAATGATAAACATCCTATGTTGAAATCTGTAGAAGTTAATCAGTCTTGTCTTTCAAGATCTATGATAACATCTATTCAAATGAACAACAATTGAACACACATTCACTCATTCCAATCAAAGCACTACTTAATTTTATCTCACGACTTCAATTTGGATCTAATTGAACAACAATATAAATTGATATTGTTAGTGTTAGCCTTTGTAGCCTTCCTCCAGTGATCAAACATGCTCTTACAAAGTGGTCTTAGGTCTAGGATTTATTTTCCAAAGTTTTCCAAGTGTCTCACCATTTGGCTGAGTGTACCATCATTCAAAGAGTTATCATCATTTCAGGTTCCAATGGGTCATTTTACACCTTGTTCGTGCTTCAGTTGTACTTGAGTAAGGCCCATTTCCATCTCCTAGGGTTTTGAAGGTAATTTTTCTTGGATGGAAAAATGATCAAAAAAACTTGTTTCTTGATGTTCATACACATTCCCCTATCCCTAATATACCTTCTTAAATAGTTCCCATCACTGATATCCCTCAAATTCGTCATTTTCCCACAAACCCTAGCATATTGCTACAAGTTGACAATTTTCTAGGTTAGGCCTGTGTTTTTCCCTTTTGGACCCCTTCCCCTCACTCAATATTTGAAATTTCCACTTTCCCCTACTTCCTAACATCCCTTCCTGCTTCCCAAAATTTTCTCAATAATTTAGAAGCCCCTCATCCCCTTCATTTCCCTTCAGTTCTATAGATCCCCTGTTCCACATGTTAGGATAGGTTTTATTCAAACTATGTTTCTAAGCAATAAAAGATGAATTTGACAAAAATTAGAGAGAAATTTGTCCATCATTGACCCAAGAAGAAAAACCTCTTTCATTTTTTACACAGGTTTCATGGTTTGGGAGAAATGTTGAAAACATCATTGGCCTGAGGAGGATTGATGCACTTCTAGAGTGACCTTGGGAAAATCAAGATTTCACCTATCTAGGATGTTTAAATTACTTTCTTGATGATCTAAATTATATCTAGACAGAGAGAGCTTTCCAATGAGCTATCATGAGCTGAATTTGGAGTTGAGGAAGACCTTCAAAAGTTGACTGCAATAGCACTCTACATTAGGTAGCCTCATTCTGCACATTTTGACCAGTCTTGGGAGATTTGACTTTTGATAGGGAAAATAAACTCCAAATTGAAAACATCAAGATGTTTTGGAAAGTATACTTGACAAGATTTCCAATGAGGTCTCACACACCCAATTTGGACACCCGAAGGGCCTGAAAACTTGGTATACAAAATGGCACTACGCATTGGGAGCTCAGCGCTGTGCATCTAAGGGGCGCTGCGCATCAGGCAGTTTTCTCCTATGTTAATTTACACTGGCACTACACATCAAAGAAGCATTGTGCATTGGTGAGTAGGTGCTACACATTCACCAGCAAGACTTCAAAACAACCAAACTTCACCTCAAATCATTCTCATTGCTACATTTCTCTTCCAATCAAGTAGGTAAACTCACTTTTGATCTCATATAGGGTTTTTATGCTTTACTTATGGTTTTAGCCTCTTAAAACTCAAAAACCTAGTTGTCTTCTACCTAATTTCTCACCATTTCAAGCTCTTGCCACTTGTCTCCATTTTCCCACTATCATTTGCCCTAAATTCACCTTTAAATTCCATCTTACTTAACCTATATCATCTTCCCCTATTTCCCTACAAAACTTAATCCCTTCACCAAGCTCTAAACCCCCTCACATCAAACCCTAGTTCCTTATAAACCTCACTTACCCTCTCATTTCATCTCACCATTGTTTTCCTTCTTATAAAATCTCTTCATACTAATTTTTTCCTCACATAACTATCCATCATTCATCAAATCATCCCAAAGAGACAAAAATGGAGCGAGACAGTGAGTTTGAATATGAGGAAGACACCCTAAGTGATAGCTCTAGAGAGAGGAATTCTCTGTCATCAAAATTATTGTTTTGCATCAGCTTACTCAGTTGGGAATGCCATGGGAAACTTTCATTTCCCATGAGATGTTCAAGGGGCCTCAAATCTTTTCATTAGATTCCCAAGAAGAAGGTGAGCCATCATGACAACAAAAGGTACTTGAAACTAAAATAGAGAATGTTCCTGGATTTGTCACCTATGAGAGAAGCACTAGGATGATCTTTGTAGCGGCCAAGCGAGTACTATCTCCATAAGAAGTGGGAGGGGTCTCACCTTCATCTTCAGCAAAACAGGTACATGGGAAGCAAGACAAAGGTAAAAGAAAGGCCATTGATGAGGAACTCCATGATGATGTTGAGAGGGAATTCTCACTTGAGGAGCATGATGATGATGTGCCACCTCATCACACTCAGGTAATTGATCTTGACAGCCCATCCTTAGCTCAAAACATGCTTTTGAAAGAGAAAGAGGATCATATTCATATGTTGAATGATAAAGTGGTCATAGCTAGATATGTTATCAACTATCTAGAGCAAGAAAACAAACAGCTGGAGGATAAACAAACCCAAATGGAGTTAGAGATGCTAAAAATTCAAAGGCGAAGTAGTAAAGAGCATCCGGTTCTCTTGACTCCAGTTTAACAAGAGGTGGTAAATGATAGAGAGATATGGCTTGAAAGGGTAAATATCCACCTTGATGGTCTTCTAAAGAAAGCCAACAAACAGAAAAATATGCTTAGGCATATGGGCTACCATTACTTGACCCAGAATAGGATAGGTAACATGAGAATTAAGCACCTTAAGGCAAGATTAAGGAGGGCCTTAAGAAGAAAAAAGAGGGGTGACAAACTTGAGATCTTGGCTGATGTTACACTTTTCCAACAAAGTAACCAATGAAGTACATCTGAGCCAAAACTGGGCAAATTTTGGAAAAAGTTTGTAAATTTTTATTTTTGGAAATTGGAAAAACAGGAAATCCTAGTGGATGTGCAGTGCCACCGGCGCTGCGCATTGAATTGGTGCATCCTCTCAACAAATGGCTTATAGATTTGGATTTAGCATAAAAAAATAATAAAACCCATAAAGTTTCATCAATTTGGAGAAGATCTTGGCCACCAAAAGGGCAAAAAACACTCAAAAAATGCCCTCTCTACCACTTTTTGGACACACAGGAACCAGTCTTGGGAGAATCCACTTTTGAGGGGGGAAATGACCTCAAAATTAGAAAATACAAAGTGTTCTAGAAACTAGACAGGCAAGGATTTCCAAAAAGCTATCTTGGGCTTGATTTGGATGAGTGGAATTCGTCCAAAAGGAGCCTTGAAGTGGCACTGTGCATCAGGAAAATTTTTGTCAATTTTGCCTAAAAGTCAAAATTCGCCTAGTTTCTTCAGTAGTTGACTTCTTCTTCTTTTCTTGGTAAATTTTGCATTGTAAATGATGTAAATTTGATGTAAAATGACATGATGGGGTAGATACATTAATGAAAAGTGGTTTAAAATTGAATGTATCAGATTCCTTGGTTTTAGAGGCAAGTTGTTCCACTGCCTATTTTCTTGTTCCCAATTTAGATATAGTTGAAACAGTCCCTTATCTCTTGGATTCAACCCCTGATGGATAGCATAGGTGGTTTGAATGTCTATATCATGTGTTTTTTCAGTCATTTGTAAAGGTTGGACTCTTTTGGAAGTGGTGCACTCATTGTATATTGTATCTACAGCTTGGCAAGGAATAAAACCAGTTTTTACAACTATTTTTGTGGGATTCTTGTGACATTGAGTTTATGTATTGTTTATTCTTTGTAATGAGTTTTTCTTATGTTTTATATGTATCCAAATCTCTCTTTCTCTTATAAACTAAATGAATCAAGGTGAATGGACAAAATAAACTGCTGTGCTTTGTCTTGGGAATGCATTTGGTTTTCAATGTTTTCAACTATTTGAAGAGGATTCATAGTTTCTTTATGCCCTCCTCAACTCCTCAATTGTCTTAATCCACCATCTTAATCCATTTCTAGTACAGAAACCCTTGCCTACATCACCCCACAAAACATGAATGTATCCTTGAGTTGATTTCCCGGACCTATCTACCTTCTCTAATTGATCTAACAACCAAAACCCAAAACCAAACCAGAAACCCTGAGCTACTATACCTAGCCTAAAATTTACATTAAATTCAGTCATCTCAAGCCCTAATTGCCAGTATCCTAATTGAGATTGACAAGGAGAGAGCCCTCTCCCGACCTAGTAGGGCTAGCTACCTGGTTAAGTGTGGTTTGATGTTACCCTAGACCTACCTTCCTTCAGCCTTAGGTAGTTCCAGGCCCTAACATAGTGGTGACCATATTGGGGAATGTAGTTTTATGTTCCTCAACAAAATGTATCAAGTTCAGATCTGATTGTTGATGGTGGACAATGATCAGACATAGGAAGGATGAAATCATTCACCTGGTGACTCCAAATCAGTTTCGAGATCAGATCCAAGGACTCCACTGGAGGAGAACCTGACCAACAGAAACATGAAAGGACAATATAGAAATATCAGGTATTCAAGTTGGAATTTCATCCAAGACATTATGTTCTTTGTTATAAATTACTTCTTCTCTTTTCCTGAGAATGTCAAGAAGGCTTTACAAAGTATATTGTATTCAAGGAGAGATCCTAGATCTACATTTGATTCTTTCCCTTTGAAGATTATGGATACAAAATATGCGCATGCCTTTGATCTTGATCAAGACCCTTATTATAAATTTTATGATGATCGTCTTCAAACTGATGAGCCTCAAGAGACAAACACTAATTCTACACCTTCTATACATATTTCTATACCTTGTAAAATTCCAGATAGATACAAGCCTCTGATTTTACCTCCTATATCCTATGATTTCCCTAAAAATCGTTACCTATATCTACCAAGATTTGATGGTGAATGTGACAACATCACTGCTCAGAGACATGTATTGAATTTTGAGTCTTTTCTTGACCTTTTTGAAGTTGATGAAGAGGATGTCAGTATTAGGCTTTTTTCTCTTTCTTGGCAAGGCAAAGTCAAGAGTTGGTTCAAAACCCTGCCTGATGTGAGCATTTTAGATTTCCAACAATTCGTCAAATTTTTCCTCGACAAGTGGGTGGTCAGAAAAAACCCTTTCTTGATTATAGAAGAGTACATCCAACTGAAAATATTTCCAGGGGAAACAGTACAACAGTTTTCTGCCAGGTTTAACCAGGTCTATTTTTCGATGCCAGTTAATATAGGACCTCCTCCTGGATCCTCTCTCTTGCACTACCCGGATGCCTTTGATCTGGAAATGGAATTTCATCTAAGAGAAAGGAACCTTGCAACACTTGAAGAGATGCAAAACAGTGTAGTAGATGTAGAGGCTAATTTGTTGATTAGAAGGGAAAAGTTGAAGAAAGAAGAGATGAAGAACATAGATCCAGAGGAATTGAAATCTTTAGAGGTAAAGCTCGACATTTTGGTAAGTCCAGTGGAAGAGATGATGCAAAGGATCACCACAAGGAATGAGTATAATGTTCAAGACCATGGCTCGCTGATTGAAGAGGAACAAGTGGCTGATCCAAAACATTTTCTTTCTTATCCCAGTTGTCATAGATCCAATAATGATTGTTTTATAGATGATTTTGGAGAAGAGAGATCTGTTGATATGACATGTATGCTTGATGATGTGTTTTTTTACTGATGATTTGTCTTAGTTTGATCAGTATGATAATGATTATGTCCTCCAAACAGAAGCTAGTTTTGCAGATAAATCAACAACTGGTTTGTGGAAGGAGGAAGTCCACTTTAAGCAGCGCGAATATAGTGATCAACCGATGCATATCAGCTATGGAAGTGAGAAGGAAAGTGCAACAAATTTTGAAGTAAGTGAAGGATCTTTGACTTTCTGTTTTGCTTCATTCTAGATCATCAAAGACAACTTTCGTGAAATTAGAAATCAACCATCGATAAGTTTTGATCTGGACCATCTAGAGGGCAATGAGATCCTTGTTCAAGACTTCTCATATCCAGATTTGCAGCCCCCAAATGCCATTGAAAGTCAAGCTGCAGATGAAGACTCAGAAGCTGGAACATATGATCAAATGATGCAAGATGATTCCATACCTTTCTGTTTTGAATCATTTCAGTTTTTGAAGGGAAATTTGCATACTATATCTTCAATAAAGTATGAGCAGCCTTTGAAAATCATGCCATCTCATTGGAACCAATCGAAAATGGGTTGCAACAGTCTTTTCAAGTTTTTCACGATCCAATAGTTGATGTGTTGGATGATGTATACAGTCATGGTCCTTCTCTACTAGCTAAATGTGAGATTGAAACAAGTATTGATACAAACTTGATCCAGTAGTGGGTTTCTTTGTCATTTTCAACAGGAGTCTCATCACAAAGCTTAGACGAAAGTTTGCATTCATGGTATGAGGAGGAGAAAAGTAATCCATTGGATGAGCTAAGTCCCAATGCACATGAATTTTAAGATCCTTATGCAGTGTATTTGGAGTCGGATAGAGAATCCATATTTTTCAATGGATCTGTTTACAAGTTTTCATGGGAGTTGCATTTCAGTAGTTCTCTGTTGTTGTTCATAAGCAAGCACTTGCAGAGAATGCAAACAATAGCTAGAATTCTTACTTTTTTGTATTGGTTGTTTGATTTCACATGATTAGGTGATGAATGGAACAGTTAGAGTAGGTTTTATTGAATAAGCTCCATTTTGAGCATATTTTCTAGTTTTTCAGTTGTGTTTTAGTATTGAGTCAGTTTCAAGTCAGTTTGTGTCTTTGAGTCGTCAGTTTTCAGTCATCCATTTCAATTTGTGTTTTTGACTCCATGCCCAATGGAAGAGGCACTAGACTACTTTTTCCAGAGATCTATGGTTCTTTGCACCTTCAAGGAGCTACCATCCCCATTGGAGCCAATGTTAGTGTTAGCCTTTACAGCTTCCTCAAGTGATCAAACATGCTCTTACAAAGTGGTCTTAGATCTAGGATTTGTTTTCCAAAGTTTTCCAAGTGTCTCACCATTTGGCTGAGTGTACCATCATTCAAAGAGTTATCATCATTTCAGGTTCCAATGGGTCATTCTACACCTTGTTCGTGATTCAGTTGTACTTCCATAAGGCCCATTTCCCTCTCCTAGGGTTTTGAAGGTAATTTTTCTTGGATGGCCAAATGATCAACAAAACTTGTATCTTGATGTTCATACACCTTCCCCTATCCCTAATATACCTTCTTAAACAATTCCCATCATTGATATCCCTCAAATTCGTCATTTCCAACAAACCCTGGCTTATTGCTACAATTTCACAATTTTCTAGGTTAGGCTTGTCTTTTGCCCTTTTGGACCCCTTCCCCTCACTCAATATTTGAAATTAAACTTTCCCCTACTTCCTAACATCCCTCCCTACTTCCCAAAATTTTCTCAATAATTTAGAAGCCCCTCATCTCCTTCATTTCCCTTCATTTCTACAAATCCCTTGTTCCACATATCAGGATAGGTTTTCTTCAAACTATGTTTATGAGAAAGAAAAGATGAATTTGACAAAACTGAGAGATTTTTTTGTCCATCATTGACCCAAGAAGAAAAGCCTCTTTCATTTTTTACACAGGTTTCATGGTTTGGGAGAAATGTTGAAAACATCATTGGCCTGAGGAGGATTGATGCACTTCTGGAGTGACCTTGGGAAAATCAATATTTCACCTAGCTAGGATGTTCAAATGACTTTCTTGATGATTTAAATTATATATAGACAGAGAGAGGTTACCAATGAGCTATCATGAGCTGAATTTGTAGTTGAGGAAGACCTTCAAAAGTTGATTGCAATAGCACTCTACATTAGGCAGCCTCATTCTACACATTTTGACCAGTCTTGGGAGATTTGACTTTTGATAGGGAAAATGAACTACAATTGAAAAATTCAAGATGTTACTTGACAAGATTTCCAATGAGCTATCACATGCCCTATTTGGACACCAGGAAGGCCTCTAAAACTGGTCTGAAAACTGGCACTACGCATTGGGAGCTCGACGCTGCGCATCAGAGGGGCGTTGTGCATCAGACAATTTTCTCCTGTGTTAATTTAACTGGCACTGCGCATGAGAGAGGCACTGCACATTGGTGAGAAGGCATTGCGAATTGGCTAGTAAGACTTCAAAACCACCAAACTTCACCTCAAATCATTCTCATTGTTGCATTTCTCTTCCAATCAAGTAAGTAAACTCACTTTTGATCTCAGAAAGGGTTTTTATGCTTTACTTATGGTTTTAGCCTCTTAAAACTCAAAACCCTAGTTGTCTTCTACCTAATTTCTCACCATTTCAAGCTCTTGTCACTTGTCTCCATTTTCCCATTATCACTTGCCCTAAATTCACCTTTAAATCCCATCTTACTTAACCCATATCATCCTCCCCTATTTCCCTACAAAAATTAATCCCTTCACCAAGCTCTAAACCCCCTCACATCAAACCCTATTTCCTTATAAACCTCACTTACCCTCTCATTTCATCTCACCATTATTTTCCTTCTTATAAAATCTCTTCATACTAATTTTTTCCTCACATAACTATCCATCATTCATCAAATCATCCCAAAGAGACAAAAATGGAGCGAGACAGTGAGTTTGAATATGAGGAAGACACCCTAAGTGATAGCTCTAGAGAGAGGAATTTCTCTGTCATCAAAATTATTGTTTTGCATTAGCTTACTCAGTTGGGAATGCAATGGGAAACTTTCATTTCCCATGAGATGTTCAAGGGGCCTCAAATATTTTCATCAGATCCCCAAGAAGAAGGTGAGCCTTGAGGACAACAAAAGGTACCTAAAACTAAAACAGAGAATGTTCCTGTATTTGTCACCTATGAGAGAGGCACTAGGATGATCTTTGCAGTGGCCAAGTGAGTACTATCTCCACAGGAAGTGGGAGGGGTCTTGCCTTCATCTTCAGCAAAACAGGTACATGGGTAGCAAGACAAAGGTAAAGGAAAGGCCATTGATGAGGAACTCCATGATGATGTTGAGAGGGAATTCTCACTTGAGGAGCATGATGATGATGTGCCACCTCGTCACACTCAGGTAATTGATCTTGATAGCCCATCCTTAGCTCAAAACATGCTTTTGAAAGAGAAATAGGATCATATTGATATGTTGAATGATAAAGTGGCCAAAGCTAGATATATTATCAACTATCTAGAGCAAGAAAACAAATAGATGGAGGATAAACAAACCCAAATAGAGTTTGAGATGCTAAAAATTCAAAGGCAAAGTAGTAAAGAGCATCCGGTTCTCTTGACTCCAGTTGAACAAGAGGTGGTAAATGATAGAGAGATATGGCTTGAAAGTGTAAATATCCACCTTGAGGGTCTTCTAAAGAAAGCCAACAAAGACAAAAAGATGCTTAGGCATATGGCCTATCATTACTTGACCCAGAATAGGATAGGTAACATGAGAATTAAGCACCTTAAGGCAAGATTAAGGAGGGCCTTAAGAAGCAAAAAGAGGGGTGACAAACTTGACATCTTGGCTGATGTTTCCCTTGCCCAACAAAGTAACCAATGAAGTACATTTGAGCCAAAACTGGGTAGATTTTGGAAAAAACTTGTAAATTTTGATTTTTGGAAATTGGAAAAACAGGAAATCCTAGCAGATTTAGGATCAAAAAATAAGCAGACTCAAAAAGTTTCATCAATTTTGGAGAATATCTTAGCCACAAAAAGGGAAAAAAACACTCAAAAAATGCCCTCTCTGCCACTTTTTGGACACATAGGAACCAGTCTTGGGAGAATCCACTTTTGAGGGGGCAAATGACCTCCAAATCAGAAAATTCAAAGTGTTCCAGAAACGCGATAGGTAGGGTTTTCCAACAAGATATCTTGGGCTTGATTTGGATGAGTGGAAATCCTCCAAAAGTAGCTTTGAAGCGGCGCTATGCATCAGGCTCAAGGCACTGTGCATCAGGCAAAGTTTTGTCAATTTTGCCTAAAAGTTAAAATTCACCTAGTTTCTTCAGCAATTGACTTCCTATTCTTTTCTTGGTAAATTTGCATGGTAAATGATGTAATATGATGTAAAATGACATTAGGGGGTAGATACATCAACGAAAATTGGTTTAAAACTGAATGTATCAGTTTCCTTGGTTTTAGAGGCAAGGTATTCCACTACCTATTTTCTGGTTCCTAGTTTAGATATGGTTGAAATAGTCCCTTATCTCTTGGATTCGACCCCTGATGGATAGCACAAGTGGTTTGGATGTCTATATCATGTGTTTTTTCAGTCATTTGTAAAGGTTGGACTCTTTTGGAAGTGGTGCACTCATTGTATACCTGTATTTGCAGCTTGGCAAGGAATAAAACCAGGTTTTACAGCTTTTTTTGTGGGATTCTTGTGACATTGAGTTTATGTATTGTTTCTTCTTTGTAATGAGTTTTTCTTATGTTTTATATCTATCCAAATCTCTCTTTCTCTTCTAAACTAAATGAATCAAGGTGAATGGACAAAATACACTATTGTGCTTTGTCTTGGGAATGCATTTGGTTTTCAATGTTTTCAACTGTTTGAAGAGGATTCATAGTTTCTTTATGCCCTCCCCAATTCCTCAGTTGTCTTAATATACTATCTTAATCCATTTCTAGTACATAAACCCTTGTCTACCTCACCCCACAAAACATTACTCTATCCCTGAGTTGATTTCCCGGACCTATCTACCTTCTCCAATTGATCCAGCAACCAAAACCCAAAAACCAAACCAGAAACCCTGAGCTACTATACCTAGCCTAAAATCTACATTAAATTCAGTCATCTCAAGCCCTAATTGCTAGTATCCTAATTGAGATTGACAAGGAGAGAGCCCTCTCCTGACTTGGTAGGGCTAGCTACCTGGTTAAGTGTGGTTTGATGTTACCCTAGACCTGCCTTCCTTTAGCCTGAGGTAGATCCAGGCCCTAACAGATATCACAAATATTCACAATAAATGAAATAAAGAAACATTACATCAATTGCAAAGACTAAATATAAAAATATAACACAAAGGAGCAGTGTAAGTTCTTGTCACTAGGCCCAGAGTCGCCAGGAGCCTCTGCTTAATAAAAACTCAGAATATGGAGATTTATCAAACACAACCTTCTTTCATTAACTTCAAGTAATAGCTGACAGAGTCATTGAATTAACTACATTTATGCTTCAAAAATAATAATTACAAATTAAAAGTTTGAATCTGTATCTAGTTGCCTTTTGGCCATATATATAACATAAAAAGAGAAACTTGGATAAGAGCGAATCCTTAGGATCAGGGGATCATGAGGATTTCGCAATATAAAATATGATCATATGATAAAACAGGAGTGTTCAAACTGATCTTCCACTTCCTTGTCTACCCCACACGCCGTGGCTTTCCCTTTTATGGCCTCGTTTTGTTCTGCCAACTGAACAACTCTTTCCCAATCGCATCTCTGCATACAAACATAGCAAAGAATCAGTTTTTTGTACTAAATTTGCCTATTCTATCACCAAATGTTCTCTTCCAACTTTAGCTGGTATTTTCCTCATTTTAATCTATAAACGAATATAATATTATAATAATGAATGAAAAATGAAGCATTTGATGAAGAGAAATCATAGCTTTTTCATGTCCCAACACACACAAAGAAATCTTATTTGGAAAGTAGGATTCTTGGCTTAGAGAAGAAGAAAAGGCTATAGTAGACGCGGCAGAAGCAACAAACAGTGTTATCAAAAATATTAATGAAAATTTACATAGCGCCAACCTTGTGCCATAATCCATTCCGGGTTTTCTTCCTAATGTAAAACAACGTGAGCCACAGTGGAGACAAGCAATAGAATAAAAAGCAGAAGCAATTAGGCAAACAACCAGGTTGAACTCAGAAGCATATTGGCAACATTTAATGAAGCCTCATAGCCAGTGGATGACCCTGCGATGCCTAACCACTTCTACGGAGAAAGTGGTGCCAACAATGACTGATGCCATGTTCACTAGGTAGTTGAAAGCTGAAATCGGCCAACTGACACAGCTCAAGCCCATGATGGACATTTGCGATCTAAAATATCAAATGCAAAACAGTTAGTTACCATGCTCATTTCTATTTTTGTTTTATTTTGCATAATTTGAGGAAGGTAATTTAAACCTCCTCAACTACTTTTGTAATATTCTATTTTTAGTTTTATAGCTTATATTTAAACCCCTCTCATGCATTTAGAGAGGGGTCCAGAAATTTTATCAGAAACAATCTTCAAAACATGCACTTTTGTCCCTTTGAGGAAGTTCTGGTAAAATTAATGGAACAAGATTTATTTATATCTTTTTTGGCATCTTCTACTGAAATTGCACTTGTGTACTCTTAGATGGTGTTGGATGGATTGCAAGTAGGTCAATATTGTTGAAGCACATGAGTAGGACATATTATAAATGTAACTTTTATCTCATAATTCTTTTTACTTATGTATCAAGCAATAATTTCTCTTCAAGTTGTTCGTGTATGAAAGTTTGAATCTTGGTTAGCATTATTGCACTTTTGTATGATGATGGCCTATATTTTATGCTGAATACATGAATGATTTCTTATTCGATATATATTTCGCAATCATTTTAGCTAACTTTTTATGCTAAATGATTATTGTTAAACAATTTCATTTCTCATTGCAATTGAATGATCTTTATTACCAATTACTTTTGGACATATTGTAGATCACATACTTCCAATTATTCCCAGGTATAGTCATTATTAGATAGTGTTTAAATTAGGACAAAATGCATGTGATTATTAGTTTAGATTAGATTGCTTTTAGCTTAGACATTACTCCAAAATATCACATATCACCCCATCAGAACTATTCTAAGTTAGATTGGGAAATTGGTCCCATTATCCCTAGTCGGAGCCACTATAACAAACGGAAAAGGCACTGCCAACCAAGGTCCGGACTGGGTGGTTTTACCCCATGTTGAAACAACGATTTTCAAGGCTTCAATAGTAGGGTGTGCTTCAAATCTTGAAGCTAACATTGTAATAGTTACTCATTCTCATATGATTAATGAAATAAAGCATTAGTGTTTTTAGCAGATTGCTTTCCCCTAGAAAAAAATACTATATGCATGTGTTTTATTTCTCATGGAATGTTTGTGATTAATGTTCTAAATTTTGAATTGAATTCCACAGAGTAGTAGAGTAGGTTTGTGTATTTTGATTTTGATTAAAAATTCATGAGCAGTTGCAAATCTACACCATAATTTCTACATGGTATCAGAGCAAGATTCACAATAGAGCAGGAATTTCAAAGTTGTTTCGAGAGAGTTTTGAATTTGTAGTTCAGTGTAGCATGATCTCTTCATAGCTGAGAAGATGAACTTCAACGAGTTGAGGCTAGTGTATGCCTTGGAAGAAACCTCTAATTTCATCACATGGTAGGATCACTTGGAGGTGGTATTTGGAAGAAAATGGATTGCTAGAATACATCAAGAGAGATGTTGCAAAAACAATGGAATCTGAAGTCCAGAACCTTGCTTAATTGAAGAAATATGTATCTAAGGTGAGGAGAATAATATTGGAGGGAGTAACGGATCAAATTGTCACCAATATCCATGGGAAAGAAACTCCTTATGCAATGTGGAAGGCACTGACAAATCTATTCTAGAATAGTAGTGACCACAGGAAGTTGGCGCTCAAGGATAAACTTTGAAATATCAAGATGCAGAAGAATGACTCTATATTGCAGTATCTATGTAGGTTCACACAAGTTTGTGATGAGCTTGTACGAGTTGGTGTTACTATTTCAGATGATAATTTGGTAAGCCTAGCCCTTCTAGGCCTTACCAAGAGTTGGCATAGCTACCAATATTCAGTGAACGAGAGGGAGAAACTACCAAATTGGGAACACTTATGGTTTGATTTGGTACAAGAGGAAATAAGGTGGAGTACTAGGGATGGAGCTTCATCCAAGGGTGAGTATGAAGAAAAAATTTCATTGGTTGGAAATAGAAAGAAGGGAAAAGGGAAAAAATCTCAAACCAAACCAGAATCCAACAAAGGGGGAAAGAAGAAAGATTTGTTGAAAATTAAATGCTTCCATTGTCATGAATTCAGACACTATTCCATGAAGTGTCCACACAAAAATATAAACAAGAATACCTCATGAGGAGCAGTTGGTGAAGCCTTGGATTCACATTTTGAGCTTGACTTTACCCTTATTTCATGCATGGACAACACATTTAAAGGGAGCATGTGGTACTTGGACTCAAGTGCATCATTACACATGACAAGGTGTAGAAAAATTTTCAGTGACTTGGAGGATAAAGATTTGTAGATGCACATTGAGTTGGGGGATGAAAAAAGGTCCAATGCGACTGTGGTTGGTATAGTCACCTTTAAGAGGGAGTCAGTCTCCCCTCTCAAACTCAAGGATGTCATGTTCATTCCAGGCCTAAAGAAAAATATCATCTCTATTGAAATTTTGGAAGACTGTGGCTATGACGTGATCTTCAACAAAGGGAAAGAATTCCTAAGACGTATAGCCATGGAACAGGTGAAGTTGATCGGGGTTTGTGTGAAGAGCCTATATAAGCTATATTTGGAAGACTATGTTACATTAAACAATAAGGTAGAGAACGCATAGAGCCACGATGTCGATGAAGTTTGACACAAAAAAATTGGCCATTTGTATCATGGAGCCTTGAAGATTATGTAGAAAATAACCACTGGCCTTCCCAAAGGAGTGCTTGAGCAACATAATGTATGCAAAGGATGTACTTTCGGGAAGTAAAAAAAATCCAAATTCCATGATCGGGACAACAAATCATATGCATTTTTTGGGCAAATTATAGGCTTATAATTTGACAGACATAAATCATCAACCAGGGGTAGGTAACCTTATGAGATGCTACACAAAATATATGTAGGCTAATACTTTAAGTGTTCTTCTAAACAAGACCTCACACATGCGACTTCAATCTCTCTTTCCCTCATCAACACTTAGCAGCAAAGGCTTTGGAGTGGATTTAATCATCCCTCTACAACACCTAAAATTGTTGATGATGATTAGCAAAAGATAATGGATCAATCAAACAACAACTAAATTATTTCAACATTTCGCAATGTAAATTAGAGCTTGATAAAATAACCCAAAACATATTCATCAAATAAAATTCAGCATTTAACCATTACACATGTGCCTCTACAAACTAGAGAAGAGAAACAAAGATTGTGTAATAACTCTAACGATTCATGAAAGTAATTAAAAGAACATAAATATGCAACTACTGGAGTTGTGAGTAAAGGGGGCCATTCCTTACTCACAACCCCTTCAACTAAAAAGGAGTTTACACCACAAGATCAACAGAACATAGAACTTTATATTAATTCAAACAAGTATTACAGCCGTATAAAAGTTTGGTATATCATCCCCCCTTGTAAATGAAACATAAAAGTATTTATACAAGTGCAAAGGCATAAAATTGCTCGAATTAGGAAAACTAAGATACTGCAACTATTTTCTAACAATAACTGGAAAAGACAGTAAAAATAAACATGTTGAGTTTGATCCATGACTAAAAGCATGGATCAAACTGATCTCGTTAAGTTGCTGGAGTTGTTTCCCGAAACAGCCATCTATGAGAGGTTTGAAGATCTAGGTGGTTTCAGTGGAAGTTTTAAGGCAGCAAATAGGACAACATCCATGTAAACCAATTTGTTGACAAAACCCATGTTTTCTTTCTCCTCGAGGCTGACCGAAACATACTTAACCATCGGGATGGATGTAGGAAATCGGAGTAGTTACAGGAAATCAATGTATATATAGGAAATCAATGACTCTACAGGAAATCACGGGTTGTTTGCGGGAATTCACGGAACCACTTCTGAAGATGGTTGGTCTGCATAGGATCTGGTCAACATTCTTGAAATTGTAGATAATTTGATTAGGTATCATTTAACTTAAAAAATACTCCAAGAATAAAACGAAATGATACTTTTTAAAATGATTTGCATACCTTAAAGCTCACAACACCCTTTTGGTCAAAACATATAGAATATGGAAAAAAGAGATTCATGAAGGGTCAAAAGGAGTTCAAAAGAGGGGAAGCAAGGCCTTAGAAACATTAAAGATAGACAAAACTAGAACTCAACATGCATTCTTGGAAAGGATCAACTCTGATGTTTGTGGGCCTTTCTTGATAGCCTCCACTACTAGACACAAATATTTTGTCATTTTTATTGATGACTTCTCACAGAAGTGTTGGATCTTCTTCATGTTGAAGAAAGATGAAACATTCTCCAAGTTCGTAGAATTCAAGGCACTGGTTGAGAAAGAACTAGCAATAAGGTGAAGGCTCTCAGGAGCAATAATGGAGTGGAGTATGTGTCGAATTGATTTAAAAAAGTTTGTTTGAAGGAAGGCATTCGATGAGAGTTGACAGAACCGCACAACCCATAAGAGAATGGGGTGGCTATGAGAAAGAACCATAGCATTATGGGAGTTGTGAGGGTGATTTTGCATGACCAAGGCCTACTTCTGCATTTTTAGGTTGATGCATGCAACACAATGTTCTATTTGTAGAACCAGAGTCCTCATCAGAGTATGGGCATGATTACACTAGAGGAGGCTTTCTTAGGGAGAAGGATGGATGTGTCGCACTTCAAGATTTTTGGAGCCTCTGCTTACTACCATGTCTCCAAATAATCAAGGAAGAATCTTGAGCAAATAGCAGAATCAAGGGTATTTGTGAGTTACATAGAAACTCCCCACAACTATAGTGCGTACTTTCCATCTCTCAAAATGATAGTTGTGCGAAGGGATGTAAAATTTGATGAGGATAAAGTGATGAAGTGCTCTCTTGAGAGGGAGTTTCAGATCACGTGGGCTTCACTGGGGAACAATACCATACCACGTGCATCCATATTGGGGGATACATATTGTGGAAAAAATGACATAATATATTGAGCATATAATAAGGGGTAAAGGGTTTTTATATTGGAATGTATAAAAAATAGAGCTCAAAGTTAATGAAAAAATGTAAAGGGGTATTAAAAATGTCAATGAAAAAATGGTTACCTACAATATCTAGGGAAAGTAGGGGCTTGTTAAATTGGGAAGGTGTATTGGGTTCATATTAGTAGGGGGTTAAATAATGTGATTTTCAGAGATATTTTCCAATATGTTGAAAGTGCAACAAGAAAATCCTAATTTAATTTTGTCATTGAATAAAATTAGGAATACAATTGTAATTCCACATCACAAGAGAACTTGCATGAGTTAACTAAGTTAAATTAGATTAGTTGGCTTCGTTAATTCACATTGAGGGTCTAACTTGATTCATGTAGAGTGTCTCCTACATTATAGGATCCCTAGTTGAGTTTATTTTGAGTTGTAATTAATTAATTTTACTCTGAGTTAAAGTCAATTAAACTAGTTCCAACTGATGGAGGAACTAGTAGGAGGTCAGAAAGTGGGGTGTTGCTTCATGTGTTCAACCAGTTAATTAATGATTCAGTCATAAATAACTCATGCATGTCAAATCTGAGAGTTACCTAGTTGAGATTGGAATTTAGGGATAATGTACTATCAATTATATAATCATATGAATTGTATAGGTGGTGCATGCAGTTAGAGCAAGAACTATGAGGATTGTGAAATTCATATTGAGAAATTTACCTAATTAATAGGGGCTAATTCCCAAGGAAATAGGGACATGATCAAGCCAAAATTTGGTTAAGTAATGGCCTAGGATTGTCTAGGAAGTCATGAGACAGATAGAGATAGTGCAGATCTTGCTTAGGCTTGAGAAAAACATTGCAATCTCCTCATATTTTCTGAATAATGCAATATATAGATAGCATGGGTTTTTAGTTGTGGATTTCCCCAGGACATCATTGTGTAATGTGTCGATTGAATTCTTTCTCTTGTATTCTTCATGATTTCATGATCGTTTAATTATTTCTGCCGATGAGTAGAGTAGATTCAAGTCTATTGTTCTAGTAAATTACAATTAGTAGTTTGAATCTACAAGGAATTTCTACATGGTATCAGAGAAGAAATAACTCTAGAAGAGGAGAATATGAGTTTTTCTTTTACAGGCTACATGAAATTTTTAGTATCATTCTTCAGATCCAGCAAGTTGTCATTCTACATATTGAGACTTGAATATTCCCTTGAGGGTAGTTCAAGCTATATTGCTTGGATGGACATGGTGGAGGAAGTTTTGGAAGACAACGGGTTGAATGAATTCATAGAAAAAGATATTCCTAAGCCTCCAGCAATGGATGTTGAAGATCTGGTAAAATGCATAAAATATGTTGCAAAGGCGAGAAGGATCATACTATAAGGAGTTAGAGATCATATTGTCTTGAACCTCAATGAGAAGGAGACTCCATATGCAATGTGGAAGGCCTTGATAGACTTGTTTCATAATAGCAGTGAACACAGGAAGTTGGCACTAAAGTATAAGCTTAGGTAACTAAAGATGGAGAAGGGTGACACAATACCAAAGTACTTGACCAAGTTCACCCAATGTCAGGATGATCTTGGAAGTGTTGGTGTTATAGTTCTTGAAGATGATATGTCCAGCCTAGCACTTCTAGGCATTCCCAATAGTTGGAACAACTGCCAGGATTCAGTAAATGGGAGGGAGAAGCTACGAGAGTAGGATTATTTGTGGTCCAACTTGGTGTAAGAAGAGATTCAACAGAACACCAGAGACGGATCCTCATCCAAGCATGATAATGAGGAGAAATGTGCCTTGGTTGGGAAGGTAAAGAAAGGGAAAGGGAATTCATCCAATTCCAATTCAAATTCTAGTCAGGTAGGAAAGAAGAAGGACTTGTTGAAGAATAAATGTTTTCATTGTCACGAGATGGGATACTATGCCACAAAATGTCTACACAAGAAGGCCAACAACAAGCCCTTAGAAGGAGCGGTAGGTGAAGCTCTTGCTTCACAATTCGAGGTGGATTTCACCCTCATTTCTTGCATGGTGAAATATGTGATGGGTAGTGTTTGGCATCTGGATAGTGAAGCCTCATTCCATATGACTAGAAACAAATAATTCTTTAGTGAATTGGAGGAGAAGGACCTTAAGATGTACATCGAAATGGAAGATAATGGAAGGTATAGCGTGAACAACATCAGTACTATTAGTTTTCAGAGCAAGTCTATTTCTCCTCTCACATTAAAGGATGTCATGTATGTTCTAGGTCTGAAGAATAAATTGGTTTTAGTTGCCATGTTGGAGGACCATGTATACAATGTGATATTTATAAAAGGAAAGGCTTTTCTTCTTCACATAGCCTCAGGATAAGTGAACCGAATCAGGGTTCAGGTGAAGAACCTCTACAATTTGGATGTAGAAGCTTGTGTTTCTTTGAGCACCAAAGCAGAGAAGGTGCAAATATGAGACATCGGTGAACTGTGGCATAGAAGATTGAGCCACTTGCACCACGGAGCTTTGAAGATCATGTAGCAAATTTCTACAGGAATTCCCAAGGGTGCATTAGAGCAAAGAGATACATGCAAAGGGTGTACATTGGGGAAGTACACCAAAGCCACCTTTCATGATAAGGATAGTCGAGCGTAAGTGATCCTTGAAAGAGTTCACTAAGGTGTGTGGACCATTCTAAACAGCCTCCATGGCCAGGCACAAGTATTATGTAATATTTGTAGATGATTTCTCATGTAAGTGATGGATTTTCTTCATGCAAAAGAAACATAAGACGTTCTCTAAATTTTGTGAATTTAAAGCACTTGTTGAGAAAGATACTGGAAGGAAAGTGAAAGCTCTAAGGAGCGACAACGGTGGAGAATATGTGTCAAATAATTCAAAAAAATTTGTGCATCAGAAGGCATTCGACAGGATTTAATAGAACCCCATAAACCACAATAGAATGGGGTGGCTAAAAGGAATAATATAAGAGTTACATGGGAAATGTTACATGATCAAGGCCTACCATTGCACTTATGGGCTAAAGCATGCAAAACAATTGTGTATGTGCAAAACATGAGTCGTCATTGGATTCTCGTGATGAGTACACCAAAAGAAGCCTTTTCATGTAAGAAACTAGATGTGGCACACTTCAAGATCATTGGTTCATCAATTTACTGTCATGTTACCAAGGATGCAAGGATAAATATAGATCCAATAGTTGAGTTGGGCATATTTTTGGGGTACACTATTACACCTCACAACTATCAGGTGTACATGCCATTCATAGGATGACATTAGTTCGTAGAGATGTGAAGTTCGATGAAGAGAAGGCGATGAGATGTTCCCTTGAGAGGGAACTTTGGTTACATGCATATGAGGATATTTTAGCTCCAAAGGAAGAACCTCAGGATGATATGGAACAACCACATGCAAAGGAGAAGAGAGTGGAAGAACCCACTCATGCAGAGACATCCAAAGATGGAAGGAAGCACACCAAAGAATCTAACAAATTGATGCATGATGCTAGAGAGAATGTGGAATTACCCACATTACAGTGCAAGCAGAGGAGGTCACCATATCGGTACACTGGCTACATGGCTCTGATGAGTGAGAGTGAAGAGATTGAACCATCCTCATTTGAGGAAGTAGTACAGAAACCAGTATGGGTTGATGCCATGGTAAAGGAGTATGCCTCAATAATCAGAAACAATGTTTGGGAATTGGTCCCAAGACCAAGATACAAGCCAATGGTGAGTTCCAGATGGCTTTAGAAGGTAAAGAAAGAAGTAGATGGGAGTGTGGAGAAAAACAACACCAAATTTGTGGTTAGAGGGTTCTCTCAGGTGGAGGGAATTGATTACAAGGAGATCTATGCTCCAATAGAAAGGTACACTTCAATCAGATCTATTCTAGCACTTTCATCACATATGGGATGGAGGATACATTAGATGTATGTGAAGACAACATTCTTCAATAGAGTGATCTAGGAAGAGGTGTACATTGAGAATCCAGAAGGATTTGAGACCTTCAATAGAGAGTCATATGTGTGCAAACTCAAGCGAGTGTTGTATGGATTGAAACAAGAACCCTGTGCTTGGTACACCGGGATTGACAAATATTTCACTAGGTTGGGCTTCACCAAAAGTGAAGTGGATGCAAACCTTTACAATATTGTGGTTGAAGGTAAATTTTTTATTATAGTATTATATGTCTATGATTTAATTCTAACAAGTGATGATAAGTTGGTAAAATATTACAAAGAGGATCTTGCAAGAGAATTTGAGATGAAGGACCTGAGGCTCATGCATTATTTCCTTGGTATGGAAGTAACACAAGGAGATGAGGAAATGTTTATCTCTCGGGGAAAGTATGCCAATGAGATATTGAAGAAGTTCCACACGGAGAGAAGAAAACCCATGGAGACTCCTCTAGCAGGGAATTGGAGGAAGGAAGATGCTACTTCAGGTGAAGTAGTGGAGGTTACTATTTACAGGAAGCTTGTGGTTTCACTTATGTATTTGGTGAACACACAACTGAACATATGTTTTAAAGTTAACCACCTTAGTTAAGAAATAGGTAATCCAATCAAACTTTATTGGAAGGCATCTAAACATATGCTAAGATACCTCGGAGGCACCAATCAGATTGGTCTTTGGTACAAACGGATAGAGGGAGTGAAGTTGCAAGGCTTCAAATATACAGATTGGGCAGGGAGTCCATTTGACAAGAAGAGCACATGAGGGAGAACGTTCAGTATTGGGTCAACAATTTTTTCTTAGTATAGTAAGAAGCAAATATTAGTTGCACTCATTTTGGTAGAAGCAGAGTACATGGCTACTAGTCAAACAACTTGTGGGGCTATCTAGATGAGGAAGATCCTTGTTGGGTTATTTGGTCAGCATATGGATCCTACAATGATTTACTGTAATAATCAAAGTTTTATCAAACTCTATGAGAATCTAACTTTTCATGAGTGTCCAAGCATATTAACGTCTGGTATCACCATCTATGAGATTGTGTGTAGAGAAGAATCATGTTGTTAAAGTCCATTACTACAAAGGAACATGATGCAGGAATCTTGACTAAGGAATTGTCAAGAGGGAAATTCAAGTTTTATAGAGGTAGGATTGGGGTAGCAAATAATCCCTTTCTTGTTGAGATGGAGTGTTGAAAATGAAAAAAGAAAATCCTAATTTAATTTTTTCCTTGAATTAAATTAGGAATAAAATTATAATTCCACATAACAAGACAACTTATACGATTTAACTAAGTTAAATTGACTTAGCTAGCTTAGTTAATTTGATTTGAGGGTCTAACTTGAGTCATGTAGAGTTTCTCCTACATTATAGAAGCCCTGGTTGAGTTTATTTTGAGTTGTAATTAACTAATTCAGTTTAACTGAGCTAAATTTAGTTAAACTAGTGCCAACTCATGGAGGAACTAGTAAGAGGTCAGACAATGGCATGCTGCTTCATGTGTTTAACTAATTAACTCATGATTCAGTCATAAATAACCCATGCATGTCAAATCTAAGAGTTACCCAGTTGAGATTCAAGTTTAGGGAAAATGTACTATCAGTTGTATAATCATTCGAATTGTACAGGTGGTGCATGCTGTCATAGGAAGGCCTATGAGGATTTCGCAATTCATATTGAGGAATTTCCCTAATTAATAGGGGCTAATTCACAAGGAAACAACACAAGAAAATAGGGAATTGGGCAAGCCAAACTTTCATTAAGTATTGGCCTGGGCTTGTCTAGGAAGTTGTGATGTAGATAAAGATAGTGCATAGGTTGCTCGAGCTTGAGAAACACATTGTAATCTTCTCATATTTTCTGACCAATGTAATTTACAGATAGAAGGGGTCTTTGTCCATGGATTTCTGTAGGAAATCATTGTGTAATGTGTTGATTGGATTATTTCTCTTGTATGCTTTGTGATTTCACGATCGTTTAATTGTTTATGTTGATGAGTAGAGTAGATTGAAGTATATTGTTTTAGTAAATTACAATTATCAATTTTAATCTACAAGGAATTTATACACAATATGTAGTCAAATAAAGGGCATTTTTTAGTATCTCTAAATGAACGTGATATTTCAAAGGTTCATTGAGTGAATCCATCGTGTTTCATATCCCACCAAAAGAGGATATTTTAGCTCCAAAGGTGTTATATAGCATTTTGTCATTGTCCTTGTATTCCCTGTGTACGATCCTAGAGGACCTCTATAGTGTACCCAACATGCTTTCTCATCATGAAGAAACTCCCATTATGTCTCTCTTCATGAGCATAATAATTCCCCTTTGCATCATTTCCCAAGAATCTTCCTTCTACCCCAGTTTACAAGGCCGGAGCTACTGACCATTTTTCTCCTTGCACCAATTTACAGAGGTTAAAACTAACCCTCGCACCGATTGGATTGACCGAGCCCTTTTCCAATCACTCTGATCCTCTTTTGGAAGGTTTTTTAAATAAGGAGCCGAAGCTTCCATGTCTAGAAGCTTCATAATGGAAGTCTAGTATATGGTTGGGCTGGATAGAGCTGAGGAAATTAGTTTGGGCTCCTTTCCCCTATTAGGATGGAACAACCTCAAGAGATAATACCTTCTCCCATGATGAGAGGAACCATATCCCATCCATCAAAGCTATATAAGCCTCTCTTCTTCCCAAGCAAAAGCTAGTTGGAGTTTTGGAGTAAGTGTGAATAACCAGTAAGTCATTTATAGCTTATAGCTTTCTAGTGTATGTTCAAGGGAGAATAGTGTGATTTTGGTTTGGTTTGAGACTAGAGGGAAAGAGGCCTTAAACTTCCACTTGTTGGGGCTATCCATGAAGTGATAGCAGAAGTGTGGGAACCCGGATACATCGGAGGAGACCAACAACGTCAAGGCACCGATTATAATCTATTTCTGATTTATATTAATTCAACTATTGATTGATTTCCTACATGAAGTGTTATTTTACATATTTATGTATTAATGTTCCTTGACCTATTAAGTAGGCTGAATACAATATTGCATGCTATCATGTTTGTTGTTTTTGTTGTTTTATTGTTTCAGGTATTCAAAGGAAGGAAACAAAAGATAGCAGGAGTGAGGAAGCAGGATCATCACCAAGCGGAATAGAGTTCTAAGAGGTAGGCCCTCTTAATTGATTCTAGCTAAAGGAGATTTTCCATAGATTGTTTTTTTGTGGCTAGACCCGCTCTCTAGGGCTAGAGGAATTGTTTGTGCCCGCACTAAGAATTTACCTGCACCACAAATTGGCGACTCCACTAGGGAGCCAATCCTTCTGTTTAATTGATTTTCATTTTATGGTTTTGTGTGAACTTTTCTAGTATCACCATTTCCCTTTAGTCTTCTTTGCTTTACCTGGTTTACTGCTTAGAACCTGAAATTTACAGTGGCAAGTCTAGCCTTAGCCTTTGAAATTTTTTATTTTTTTCCTTGAATCCTTAGTAACGCATTTATTTTTCTGACAGTCGTGTCGATCAATGCGACTTTCTCAAAACAGTCACGTTGACCCCCTTTTGGCACATGTTGTCAATTAGGTAGTTGCACCAATTCCTGTAGGTTAAGATCAAGTTTTACCCTAAATCATAGCCAATGTGTCTTGCCCTTCTGATTTCTGTCTCTCAGCTTGCTGTGACTGTGTTCTCCCTAGCTTGAAAGCTCTTTTAGCTTGGTTTGTATGATTGGATGGTTTTCATTTCCTTCACTTGGTTTCTTGAGTTATTGGATGTTGTATAACCCTAGGGAATCTAGGTCATCACCCATTCACTTGTTTTCCTGCTCAGAAAGTCAAGTCCATAGTCAAATTTTCTCCTTGCATTTCGTTTGATTAGTCTTTCTTTGCTTCAATTTCCATTTAACAAGTTTGAAAAGTTTTGTTTAGTGTTTGAGCGTCTCTTTTTAAGCACAGATCACATTGCCCATCTTGGTTTTGGTTTAATATTTGCTTCATTAGTTTTGAAAGGAATTCTCTTTTATGCTCACTTGTGATTGATTGTGTTGCGAATGTTTCATTGAAGTGTGAAGTGTTTGCAAAAGATTCATTTTGTCATTTCATTGAAAAATACATAATTCTAGTTTTTTGAATCAATATGTTACGTTAGATAGAATCATTGATCGATAGAGTTGCATCATCACTTGTGTTGGAAAATAAATGAATTCTCTTTACTAGTGAAAGGGCTATTTGAAGTGCATTTGGTAGGAAAGTTAGGAATTGGAAAGAGTTTTTCATCATTCTTGTTTTCAAAAGGAAAAATAGTGAAAAATAATTTTGCTTTCAATTGCTTATTTTTTTGCATTTGAGTGTGATTTCTACTCTCATTAGTGTAGGCAATTCATCGAGTTGAAAGGGTCTTGTCTCATTTAGCTGCATATAGGTGTTTTTGAGTCACATCGATAAGGCCTAAAAACTGAGACATAATTTCAAGATAAAATCTAAAATGTACTCAATTAACCTAAAGCGCATTTGAATCTAATGATCACATCTTAGAAGGTCTAGGCTAGAGACGTGTTCCGATGTCTTAAAACCTAGCAACTATCATTTGCTTCGGCAGTAGGCAACACTAGTACGGACTTGTGCTCCCTGTACGATCAAGTATATAAAGGGAGACCCCACTAGGTTGTAATCCTTTATCCATAGGAATTTTATTCTTCTACCTTGTAAATGTGATACACCGAACAAAACATTTGGGGAGATTGTCTGCCCGTACTTCTCGATTCACCGGGAGGTATTATGCAGTTCACGATTACCTGGTAATCCTTTTTACCTAGATCATCCTGAGTAGTCATTTTTATCTTTTTGTCTCCCTAAATATAAAATATCACCCAAGCACTTGTCCTTTCGAGCTTGTTTCAAACCGAAAGTGACAGAGTCACCTTTTCTTCTTTCTCGATTCTTAAAACATGAAAGAGCACTAGTTTGTTTTTGCGTCTTAAAACAATTGTTGCCCAAGATCTTATAACATCCCTGTTAGTTTTTTAAGACCACATCATGAGTATACCTTTAAATACATTTTAAATCCCTTGAAATTGATCTCTCTTTTGGTTATTTGAGACAAGATCATCGTGGTTTAACCAATTGGTTTACCTAGTTCCTCTTCCTCTCCTCTCTCTAAAAGATTATCTGAGGAGCCTTTTTTTGAATTGCCACAGTCACTTGAGGACCAAGGTATTGAGCTTGGAATTGTTCTGAGTATTCAACCTTTGTGATCTCGTCCTCCCCCTTCAGATACTAGGTCACTTTCTGACATTGACCCAGAATCTCCGAATAAAACTATCACAACTCCCACGAGTCCACTGACTTTTGAAGGTCAGTTTGGACTAGTTGTTTATCCTCCAAATCCTTTGTTCGATCCTATTTTGATATCACTGTAGCATCTGTACAGTTCGTACGATCAGCTGGGTATTCCTTTGGAATTATCCCCTTGAACATCTTCGGTAGTTTTTCATCGTCTATTTTCACCCATGGAATCAAAAGGCGAAATCCCAGTCTCCTCTTTGGGTCACTTGGAGGTTTCCACTCTGTGCATAGTCGAGGAGTGGGAATATCCTTTCCCTCCTAAAGGTTTCCCTTACATGAGAAGTATTCCGACTAGTGTTCGTCCTGAGTTACCACGTAATTACGTGACTTTAGCTTAGTCGCTTTCAAGCATTCCTACTACCTCATCATTGTATCACAACCCTATTTGGGTGTTTGGCGCTATGCCTACCATAGGTTCGTTCATTCCAAAACTGACCACTCGACAAATGGTGACTTCTGCAGTCACTTCAGTCCTGGTGCAACCCACCATTCCCAATCCTCTTGTTTCGTCGGTCCAAGTGACCCATCTAGTTCAACCGACGATCTCGAGTCATGTCATTGTCAATTCCTTGATCCCTCTAGTAAGTGGACAAGTTGTTACACTGCCTGGGGGGCAGAGTCCAAATGTTTCTATGATTTATGACACAACCAATGTGAGTGGCTCACAACCTCACATGGTTGGGATGAACCAACCCTCTTCGGGTGCCATTTCAAATCCTGTTGGCCCTGCTAGATCAAGTAATGTCCAGTACCAACAACCTAATGTTGGTTCGTCTAGGTCAAGTCATGTCCAGTACTAACAACCCAATGTTGGTCCGTCAGTGTCAAGTCACGTCCACTACGAGCATCCCAATATGGCTCAAGGTCAGTACCAACCTCTTTATGTTCCATATGGTTCATAAGCAGTGGCTAATCCGCCATACATCCCTCAGCTTGGACCCTATGTCCAGCCTGGTCCATCTATCGCGCCTGGTAGGTATGACCAGATATAGTTCAGGAACTTTCAAGCTATCATTCTGGGAACTGTTCAAGTACCTTTGAAGCAACAAGGGAAAATCCTGCAGTAGCAAGGGAAACCTTCATTGCAGAAGGGGCCATCCATGCAACAACTGCAGGGGAATCCCTCACAACAGTTGTAGCAAACCATGCATCCACAGATGTAGTATGCACTATGATGAGCCTAGGTATTGCAACAATAATGCTGCAACTCCCAGGACTACCAACTTTACTTATCAACCCGGGGTTCGTATAAACTTGGAGGTGACATTGCTATATGCACAAGTAGAAGTGAAGGTCCTGCCTATTGTCATTGTTTCTCTGGCAAGAGACCCTAGGGGTTCCAAGCCAAACTTCTATAGGGTCAGAAGAAGCTTAATTCTTTGATGGAAGGAGAGAAAACCTATTCTAAGAGAGAGTTATTCTACTGCAGTAATGAAGAAAACAACATGAAATGTTAAACTTACACCATAACCTAACTAACCAATTAAACAGCTATGCTAAGTAGAATTGCTAAATTAACACTAACATAATGCTAATTATCTAAGTTGCAGAAGTAAAGAGCATCAAAACTAGACTAAGGTGTAACAAAGAAACGTAGGCTAAATCGGGTTTCAAGTGGAAAAAGCAATCAAAGGTTGAAATTAGTGAAAGGAGGACGTGAGGGAGCAACAATGCATAAGAAACATTGGATCAGTCGGGTGAAAGGAAAATGAACGGCGGAGACTGGATCACAGGAGGTTACGTAGATAGATGGGCAAATAGGGTTAATGAATAGGATGAACGACTGAGGTCTTATCGCCAAGGCTTAAGCAACTAGATGGATGAACATGATGAACACACACGATAAACAATGGAGATCATATCGTGAAAGTTAAGTCAAGGGATAGACAGACGAGGCTAACAGGAGTGATGGATGGCTAAGATCTTGTCACACTGGTGAAGTCAAGAGATGGATGACGGAGATCATATCATGGGGAAAAGAAACATGTGAAAATGAGGGAGTGAGTTTCTAAGGCGGTAATTAGTTTTTCACGCGCCCTTTAGCTGTAAGCAGTTTTTGGAAAGTTCACGCGATTAGCCTTACTGCTCGGCACGTAGCATGAGAAAACCACTTTTCTCATGTGCTCTCAGGCAGATAATGTTTGTGCATTAATCCACATGAGATTGCATGATAGTTGTTGGATCAAGCGAGGCTGATCAATGGTGGAGATAAGCCAAGATAGTTGGTGATCGGGTGAAGCGATAGCCATCAGATCAAGCAAGGTAGATTGACAATGGGGGTTTAAAGTGCCAAAAGTTGTGGAGGTGACGCGATGGCTGTCAAATCAGGTGAGGCAGATCGATGGTGGGGACTTAAAGTTCATAAAGTGAGTGGTGGAATCCACACAAGGAAGCAATTGGAGAAAATAGTGAATCAGATAATGATTGTGAAGGTTTCTTGGTGATCAGACGACGATGAAGCGATGCATGAGGAATGTGCTAGAGGCGGTTTCAAATGAAAATGATAGAGAAAACCAGTGTGGGCGAACAAACAACTGCATTAAACAGTGAACTCCATAGCTCATGCGAGAACCAGAAACTGTGTTTTTGGGATTGCTGAAGGGTCTCTTCCTCAAGTCATGATCCCAAAGGGAGGAGATGAGGCCGAGACACCTATGCACAACCTGATAGTAATCATTTCCTCTAACTAGCCTGTGAATCAAAAACACAAATGGAAGTAAACTTAAAGCCAATGCAGCTACTAAGGAAAATGAGCATAAACAAGAAGGTATTCAAACAAAACTAGAGCTACTTAAACAAATGAATCAGAACTAGAAAACTACTTGAGAAAATGAATCAGAAAGCCATGAAACTACTTAAGAAGATAAACGAAACAGAACTCTATGCTAGTAGATATGTAAAATTAAGAGGAGTTGTGGCTGCTTGGGTCGGGCCCTAACCCAAGAGCTTTAGCCCTCGAAGTTAACTCAAAGTTGGCTTAAACATAACTCATTCTTATTAGAAAAACCATGGATTATAGAGCAAACTGTCACAAGTATTTGCATCTCAAAAATAAAACATAGTTTTACAATAGAAGTCTAAATCCTACTGAGGTCCTAGGCCTCTCTATTTATACATTTGAAGTTTCCAACGACTTCCTTCCCACTAGGGAGGAATGGCCTTTAACTCAAGAAAAACTGGTTTTCTGTCCTTTTCCTTTGCTTGGTTGTCTTCTAGTCCTCAAAGTGATGGTTGTTTGCACTCCGAGCTGGTGAAGGAATATTCGAATGGAGGGGTAGTAAATGAGGAGGATTTACTTCCTATAATTACTCTCCCTTGTCCCATTCTAGTTTTACCAAAGTCTTTGCTATAGTTCTTTGCTTTTATCCTTTATACCTTCATTTTTCCTTACTTTTATCCTTTATTCCTGCATTACATGCACATTAGGCCACCAAGCCAAATATCCAACTCTAACTCATTTCATAAACAAAATATAATCAAAAGTATGCAATAAGTTGTGAGAATAGTTGGTTTCACTAAGCTATGAGGTGAATTAATGACATCTAAGGCCCATATAATTACTCAATGATGAGGCTCATCATCACCCCCCTACTGATAGTTTTGTTCATCCTCTGAGCAACTTAGTCAATGTCCATGTCCTTCATGGCTCTAATAGCCTCTCTAACATCCCATTCTTCTGTTGTGTTCTCTTCTTCTTAGTTATAGAAGCCTGTGTTCCTTTCTACTTCTTCCCACTACCTCTTTTCATCTTCTTCTTTTCTCCTTTCTAGCATCCCTAAGAGTAGTGGTGGACTGAGTTTTAGGCCTACCAAATTGACCTTCAACCTTTGCATTGATTGCTTATACATAGGTGTCATGTTGAGTGACTCTCTCAACCTTTGAGGGGAGTGATATTCTCTGGTCTTCAAGCTGTGTGGCAGTTTCCATCTCCTTTAGCAGGCATGTATATTATCATCTCTTAGTAGCCCAAACATATCCTCAAAATGTGAAATTGCTTTCCCTTGGGCAGCAAGATATCTAAGTGCCGGCTGAGGATCATTTGCAATTAGATTATGGGTGCTGAATAGGGCCATGGGGTTTGATTGTTCAAATCTGATGAAAAGAGGTTCATTTTTCTCTCTGGCCAATATTCTTTCATCTCTGCAGCCCTTGACTCCTCATGGTTCATCCATGATTCCAAAGCCATTAATTGTAGATCTCCTAGCTCTACATTAGGATCCCAAATATTCATGTCTGTGAGGGCCATGTTGTGTAAGTAAAACTCAACCATTTTGGCCCTATCTTCTAGTGCACTTTGATCACAAAGATCAATAAACTGTATGTAGTCCTGAAATGGCATGGTGCTCCTTTGTGCTAGTGTTTTAATCTGAAATTGCAGCAATTTTTCTCTAAGGTAAGGAGTATAGGATTTATCTAGCATCCTACACTGGATGGCCTCTAAGGAGAGGCTGGCCATAAATGCTGGCTAGTTTTCCTTTTCCTGTAGTTGTCCTCTCTGTCTTTCTTATCTTCTACCTTTTTTTGTTCTTTCTCATCTCCATCAGTTTCTTCCTCTGTTTCACCAACATCCTCCTTGTGTTCTGTTTCAGCATCATCTTCCTTGTGTTCTGTTTGAGCATGTTCCTCTGTATTAGTTCCTTCTTTATCCATCTCATCCCATCTAGCTCTGTATCTTCTTCTTGTTTTGCCTCCTCCTCACTGATAGAAGGACTAACATCATAGATGAGGGTTTTGATGTCATCCTTTACTGGTAAGTCTCTAAAGACTGACTATTTTTAGGGATCTCAAGGTTTTGGAGGGCATCCTTAATGATGATTCTTATCAGATCATGGTGAGCCAACTGTTGGGAATTCCCTTCCTTTACTTTGTTGCTGGAGTCTATGAGTGATTGCATCAAAAAATAGGGTATGCTCAGTCTTTGGTGAACTGGTGTTTCTACCCCAAGTCTCAATTCTTTAAGCATTATTAAATGGTTGTCATAGAAATACTGTATCTATGGACTCTTGCATTCTCTTTTGACTTATTAAAGAATTTCCTTTTTCCCACCTTTTCACTTATAAACCAACTACCTCTTAACCTTTACAACTTTTGATAAAATGATGCATATGAGTGAGTGAGTGGGATACTTACCTGTGGTCTTGATGCCGTGCTGGAATTGTCAAAGATCAGAGGTGTTGCTGATGGTCATTCATCTTCCTCCTCTACTATCTGTTGATGGTTTATTAACTTTTGCAGGTGGTTGTGACTGAAGATCTGATGTTGTTGCTACTACTGTGGAGCTCTTGGATTGCCTCCTGGCAATGTTTGGTGTCTCCCTTAGAATTTCTTGATCATGTTGTTGGATGATTCTATGAGGATGTTGTAATGAATGGACAGAGGGAGTAGGAGTGTATGTGGATGCAGAGATGATGGTAATGGTTGAGGTGATTCTATGAGAAAACACAATATTCAACTAAATTGAAGCAATGAAGTGAAAAACAATAGAATTGATGGAGGGATGCATGGTAAGGAGTGGAGGAGATGAATATATGTGAGGCAGGGTTCCCTATGGATCTTCTATTTGCTCCTTGCTTGCCTTTTTCACCCACCTGCAAATAACAATTATGTTTTTTTCTTTTATTATTATATTCTTTTTTAAAGAAACACATAGGCTACCTCAGAGAGGTTTTCACCCAAGATATATACGTTGGGCACTTCAAGGAAGGTTTTCAGCTAGGGATCTTCTTACTCTTTTTCATTTTTCTCATCCTTGGGCTACCTCATGAGGTTTTCAACCCAAAGTTGGGACTCAAGCACCTCATGGGGGTTTTCACCTGAATCCTTATTCTTTTGATTTTTCCTTTTCAAGTGACCCGATGAGGGAGGAGCTGGAACTTGCTCGACCATCATCACTGTCTTATTGATACTGTTAATGAACTCTTGTTTTAATAAATGCCTCTTGTACATTTTGAATCTGTGTCCATTAACTAGTAATGGAATGGCTTCTTCATCAATAGTTCTGATATGCACTGAACCATTGTCATGGCATCTTTCCACCACATAAGGTTTGAGCCATCTTGTCCTTAGCTTTCCCTTGAAGTATTTAAACCTTGAATCATATAATAATTCCCAGTCTCCTTCTTTAAATTGCTTCTCTTTGTTGTGCTTGTCATGTCAGATCTTCCTCTGAAGCTGAACTATCTCTGTATGTAGGAGGGCCTGCATTCTGAATTCATCCAAGCCATTCAAATGTAACAACCTTTCTTTCTGTGCATGACTGAGATCTAAATCTAGTTGGGCTGCCATCCTCAATGTCTTCTATTCAAATTCAATGGACAGCACAAACTTTTTCCCATAGACCAGCTCATAGGGTGTAAATCCAATGCTAGTCTTCCATGTTGTATTATAGGCCCAGGTGGCCTCAACTAGTCTCTCTGCCCAATCTTTCCTGCTGCTTCTCACCACCTTGGTTAAGATTTTCTCCAGTGCCCTATTGGTCACCTCCACTTGCCCATTAGCTTGTGTATGATAAGGTGTGGAGGTCCTATGCTTGATTTTGTGATGGCTGAGCATGTAGAAATTTCACCATAGATTAAAACTGATAATGCAATATACTAAAGAAAAATACTTGATCTACTTCTACTATCAAACTTTGTCGAAGCTTAATCAATTTGAGCAAGATCAATCAGAACACATATAACAGAGAAGAAGAAATCATACACATGAAACACAGAAGAATACTCTGGGGAAAGCCTCAGCTAAAAACCCCACTATCTATATTATCATACAAGTGGAAATATCTCAGGATTACACAAAGATTTAGCTCTCAAGCTATCCAACTCTCAGTACAATCCCTCACTACTGCTCATAGATAGAATAGACAACACATATGCCTTCCTTCTGTCCTCCAAGCCTCCTATTTCCTTGTGTAGTTTCTCTTGGATCCTCTTGCTGCAACCTATGTGAATAATCCTCTCACACACAACACTGACCTCTGAAATAATTGCACAATACTGAAGGAGATAATTCCTTCTGCATGGATGAGTTTTCTATATAGGAAAATTCCTCCAACTGATAGTACACTGTCGCTTCCTTTAATATCAACTGGGTCTTTCTCTGAAATGACATGCATGAGTTATTTATGAGAGATTATTCAATTATCTAAAGAACACTAGTTGCATGCATACATGCATTAATTAATTGAACTAACAGTTAGTTCCTCCAACTGTTTGGAACTAATTTAACTGGACTTAACTTAGTTAACTGAGCTAACTAATTACAACTCAAATACAACTCATCCTTATCTCCTTAATTAAGGGATAAGTTCCTCAATCAAAGGGATACTTGTTTCATGTATTCACAAAGACTTCATGTTTGATTTTATCCAACTAATTAACTCAAGATGTTGTTGAGACCATATTCGAATTTTAATTCACGGACTAATTAAAATTGGAATCTATCCTGAAATGCTATTTATAGCAATGCTATTTTTAGAATTTCTATTTTATCATTCCTTGTTGCTATTTTCCACACTGGTACCTAAAATGCTATCTAGAGCAATGCTATTTATAGCATTTCTATTTTTATCATTTCTTGTTGATATTTTCAACACTCCCTCTCAACAAGAAAGGCATTCAACTCAAACCCGATCCTGAACCTTTGGAATGTTCTGCATGCAACACTTCTCTCAAGTGTTGTTGCTCCAGCAACTCCAGAAACAAAAAATATCCAACCTGAATGAGAATGATGCCTCTGTCATCAAAGTCTCTAACTGTTATTGCCTCTGTCGACTGAAAACTTTGCACCTCTATGCTCTTCAGTATCTGACTGCTCTAGCCTCTGTCACTTTGATATTTGACTACATCAATCACACTGATTCTTCCTGTTGCATCTGTGATGCTACTGGTCCTATCTCCCAGCACTGCATCTGCACTGCACCTCCTCTCATCATGTTGCATCATGCTGCCCACTACCGCATTGCAACTCGGTTACTGAGAAGTAAGTAACTGATCTCCCAACTAAGCTCTTCGTTGAGCTAGAAACACCCTCTGATGCTGAAGCTCCCTCTCCCACTGACAAGTGCTCCCTCTCTGACCTTTGTGCTACTACAACAACTCCCTGCATCTTGCACTATTGCACACCTCTCTGTGCCATTCTGCATTGATGTAACACTCATGTGCCTCTCGCATTGCTATAGCCTGCTAGATCTGCACTGCCTTGGGACTCCTGCACTGTAGCTCTCTCTGTCGCTCCATATGCATCCATCTCTACCCACTCAGCCAGTCCTACTACTCCTCATCAAGGCTTCTGTAGCAAGGTCCAATCAAATAGGCTGGGTACCTCAAGGATCCTACCCCTATTTCAACCTTCATGGGACTGTCACTCCACATTGCCCCACCTCCCACCTAGAGGTATGGATGCATGTGATCCCTCTGCCCACTTGGCTTGAAATTTTCCCCTACTGGAGGTCTCTACATGAGTGGATGCCTCCACTCAGTCTACTCTCGGCTTCTCTAGTTGTGGCTACTCCACAACCTCTTGAAGTTGCTTCACCAATTGTGGCTCCTCTGCAATTGTCTGAGAATTCTCTTGGCGCTGCATGTTGAGAGGTAATGTACTCTCCCTCTCAAGCACCAAGTATATAACCTTTGCCTTTCTCCTCAAGGCTTTGCATGCATCTTGAACCTCAAGAGCATATAGGTTCTTGGATAGCACACCAATCTGTTTCATCTTTCTCATCGTCACGAAATTTTTTGGAAAAAGAGCTGATTTTAAATCAAATATATCTCCCTCATCGGAACTCTGATTCAACCGATTTTATTTTTTGAATTTGGGTATTTTTTTGCAAGGAATCCAGATCTTCCCTATAAACTCGTGGCCCAATTTTTTTTATTTTTTATTTTTTTTTACTTCGACTTCTCTTCTTCGTATACTGTTCACAATTCTGATCACCTTTGCTCTGATACCATGTAGAAATTTCACCATAGATTAAAACTGATAATGCAATATATTAAAGAAAAATACTTGATCTACTTCTACTATCAAACTTTGCGGAAGCTTAATCAATTTGAGCAAGATCAATCAGAACACATATAATAGAGAAGAAGAAATCATACACATGAAGCACAGAAGAATACCCTGAGGAAAGCCTCAGCTAAAAACCCCACTATCTATATTATCATACAAGTGGAAATATCTCAGGATTACACAAATCTTTAGCTCTCAAGCTATCCAACTCTCAGTACAATCCCTCACTGCTACTCATAGACAGAAAAGACAACACATATGCCTTCCTTCAATCCTCCAAGCCTCCTATTTCCTTGCGCAGTTTATCCTGGGTCCTTTAGCTGCAACCTGTGTGAATAATCCTGTCACACACAATACTAACCTCCGAAATAATTACAATCTTGAAGGAGATAATTCCTTCTGCATGGATGAGTTTCCTATATAGGAAAATTCCTCCAACTGATAGTACACTTTCCCTTCCTTTAATCTCAACTGGGTCTTTCTCTGAACTGACATGCATGAGTTATTTATGAGAGAATATTCAGTTATCTGGAGAACACTTGTTGCATGCATGAATGCATTAACTGACTGAACTCACAATTAGTTCCTCCAACTGTTTGGAACTAATTTAACTCGACTTAACTCAGTTAACTGAGCTAACTAATTACAACTCAAATACAACTTATCCTTATCTCCTTAATTAAGGGATAATTGTTACATGTCTTCACAAAGACTTCATGTTTGATTTTATCCAACTAATTAACTCAATATGAATTAATTAATTATTGTTCAAATAGCTACTGAGACCAAATTGGAATTTTAATTCTCAATTTTAGTTCAGGGACTAATTAAAATTGGAATCTATCCTGAAATGCTATTTATAGCAATGTTGTTTTTAGCATTTCTATTTTATCATTCCTTGTTGCTATTTTCTACACTGGTGCTTGAAATGCTATCTATAGCAATACTATTTATAGCATTTCTATTTTTAGCATTTCTTATTTCTATTTTCAATAGAGGGTACCCAAATTTGTAGAATATATTCTCCCTTAGGAACTCAGTGACCTTTTTTTATGTTTCTGCCTTAATTGCTTTGGTTTCAACCCACTTAGTCAAATAATCAGTGCACACAATGATGTGTTTTTTTTTCTTTGAAGGAGGGTTGATAGGCCCAATGAATTCCATGCCCCACTTGTCAAATGGCTTGAAATTCACTTGAGGTTGTAGGGGCATTTAATCTCTTGGAGTAGGCTTTCCCATCCTCTGGCACCGATCAAACTGACTAATATACTTTTTTCACATCCTGATGAAGAGTAGGCCAATAATAGCCTGCTTGCAACACTTTGAATGTTGTCCTCTTTGTTGCAAAGTGACCTCCACAAGACCCATCATGACAGGTCAGAAGGATGTCAAAGACTCCCTCTTCCCTTATAAACCTTCTTAAGATTTTATTTGGGCCAAGTTCGAACATATTTCCCCCAATCCAAGTGAAGGGGGCACTCTTTCTGACTATCTTGCTCTTTTATTTGGAAGGCAAGTTTGGTGGGAACTGTGTTGATACCAGATAGTTTGCTATATCAGAAAACCATGGGGAGAGAACTAAAATAGTAAACAAATGCTCATCTGGTAACTGGTCATCCACCATTCCTTCTTCACCTATAGGTAGATTCATTCTAGATAGAAAGTCAGCAACAAGATTTTCCTTGCCAGGCTTATCAACAATAGTTAGATCAAACTGTTGTAATAGAAGCAACCATCTTATGATTCTAGCATTCACATCTGGTTTGTTCATTAAATATTTGATAGCAGCATGATCAGTATGCACAAATGTTTGATAGCATGTAATGTAATGCCTAAATTTGTTCAATGAATGCACAACATCTAGGAGTTCCTTTTCAGTCACAGTATAGTTTACCTCAACCTTTGACAGGTTCTTATTGATAAAATAAATGGCATAGGCAATTTCTCCTCTTCCTAAACTAAGGTTTCTCCTATGGCTTTGTGTGAGGCATCACCATGAATATGAAAGGGGAGGGCCCAATTTGGGCCTCTAAGGATTGGTGCAGTAGTTAACTTACCCTTTAGAATGTCTCAGGCCTCTTGATAGCTCTTTGATCATATAAACTCAAAATCTTTGGCCAACAATCCAAACAAAGGAGAGGCCAACTTGCTGAAGACCTTTATGAATATTTGGTAGTATCTATCCAATCCTAAGAAAATTCTAACATCTCTTTGCTTTTGTGGAGGTGGGACCCTTTGGATGATTGCAATTTTGTTTGGGTCCACCTGCAGTCCTTGGTGAGATATTGAATAACCTAGCATAGTCCCTTCAGTCATTAAGAATTCACACATATCTGGACTGATAGGTAGATTCATTTCAATGCATTTGTGTAATACTTTGCCTAGGTTAGTCAGGGCTTCTTGGAAATCACAGCCATAAGGTGTAAAATCATCCATATAGATTTCCACAGCATCATGTACTAATTCAGCAAAAATACTCAAGACTGCTCTCTGGAAGGTGGCAAGAACATTGCATAGGCCAAAAGGAAGGACCCTATAGGCAAAACTACCCCAAGGATAGGTGAATGTGGTCTTCTCTTGGTCTTCTGGGTAGATTTGGATTTGGTTGTACCCACTGAATCCATCTAGGAAAGAAAAGAACTTATTCCCTGCCAGGCCATCTAACACTTGGTCAATGAAGGGTAGGGGGAAATGATCCTTCTTTGTGGCTTTGTTCAACTCCATATAATCAACACAAATCCTCCACTTACCATTTCTCTTGGGAGCTAACACTAAAGGAGAGACCCACTCACTGTCTAACATATGGTAAATGAATCATGCATCTAGCAGGTTTTGCATTTCTTCTTTGAATATGTATTTAAGAGTTGGATTCATCATCCTTTGTGGTTGCCTGACTAGCTTGCAACCTTCTTTGATGTATATGTCATGACTACACACTGAGGGGTGTACTCCCTTCATTTCCTTATAGCTCCAAGTGAAGGCTTCTAGGTTCTTTCTCAGCATGTTGCATAGATTTTCCTCTTCTAAAGCAGAAAGAGATGGGTTAATGTTCAAAGTTCTCTCTAGGCCAAATTCTATGGTTTTGACATGGAGGGGGTTGGAATTGGCCAAGCATAGGTTAATTGGATGATTATCCTAGGTTTTCCTTACTTCTTATTCTAATGGCAGTGAACTAGGAGTTGGAATTTGGAGCAGGTGTTCAATTAAGTCTTCCTCATCTTGTTTTCCTCCTCCTATGATTGCTTCCAAAGTATAAAGTTGGGTAGAATAACCCTCATCTTCTTCCTCCTCCTCCAACCATAAAGGTAAATCATGCTCTACAGAAGGTTGAGGAGGAGGGTATAGGACTAATTGTTTGGACATATGCCCATTCTTGATGGTCATATTCCCAGCTCTGCAGCTAATGTAAGCATCATTTGTGGCCAACCATGGCCTCCCAAGGATGAGAGGGTAACCAGTAACCTTAGCCTTAAGATGGAGAACTAGGAAATCTATAGGGTACTCCCAGGAGTCAATGAAGACCATCACATCCTCCACAATTCCCTCAAGGGTGACTATGGAATGGTCTGCAAGTTGCAGAACTATTGTGGTCTTCCTTAATGACCCTTGGAGGTTGAGTTTAAGCATGGTGCCCTTGGTCGTCACAATAATGGCAGCCCCAAGATCAATCAGAGTGTGTGGGACAATGGTTTTGTTGATGTGCACATCTATTACAGGGCTTCTAAGGTCCAAATATTTTGGACATATTACCTGCCCCATCATTAAGTCAGACAACTGCCCAATGACATTAATGGTAGGGGCATCCATTTTTCTTCTTCCTAGATGTTTGAAGCACTTCTCCTTAATCAACTTATTGTAAATAGGAACATATTTTATTGCCTAGAGAAAGGGGATCTTTACACATAGATTTTTCAATTCTCCCAGAAGTTCAGTTTCTTCTGGGGTAGGCTAGAGTGGTTAGGTTAATCTTTGAGGAAAGGGTGGACTTACTTTAAGGTTTCTTTCCTCTCTTTCTTCCTAAACCTCCCTATGTGGAAAGGGAGGTTGGTTGTCTGGGAGAATTCTCCCAAATGTTAGGTTGATCTCCTAGATTTCTACAGCATAAGCTGGGTATGATGTTTCTCCATTATATGCTTGTTGAGCCTGCTTATTGTTTGGGTTCGAATTTGGCTAAATAGGCATTTGGGGTTGCTTAGGTGGAGCAGTGTGCAGGAGTTGTGGTTGGGTAGTTGGTGGAGGAAATAGGGCTAGAACATTATTGAACTGAGGCCCCCTGAGGTGGGGTATTCCATTGATGTTGTGGCTGAACATAAGATTGAAATGACTGGTTGGCTGGCTAGGATTGATACTGAGATGCATAGGACCAAGGGGGGTTGTAGACCATGAAGGATGAGCACCCCTAAGAAGGTATAGTTGTGGTTTGGTTGGGGTTGTATATGCATGGGATGGCCCTTGCATACCCTGTTGGTATGGTCTAGGCCCAGGAGGTCTTCTTTGGTTGATGTAGCAAAACTACTCAATGACCCCTTCAACTTCTTGATATACAACTTTGAGTCCAGGTAAAGAAGGGCACTTGTCTGTGGAGTGGTTTTCTTCACAGACTAAGCAAATCTTAATACAATTCAATGGACATTCGTTCCTAGGATGCCTCCTAGTGCACCTAGGAAAAAAGATGGCCAAGGCCCTCTTTGCTTCCTCTTGCTTCCTTTTGATGTTCAAGGTGTTCAATTGCAAGGCAAGGTTTTGCATCATGTCACTTTTGAAATTTCCCAGCATATTTCCAATTTCACCCTTGATGGATAAGTTAGAGAATGATGTACTGGGCATAGGTTGACTACCCCTACCCTTTTTCCTGGCTTCCCTAGAATGGTTTCTAAAGATAGCCTTAATATCCTCATAAGGTAATTGGTAGACATCTCCTCCTTCTATCATATTTAAGGTATCCAGAAGATCTTCCCTTACTCCTCTAAGCAAGACCAGCTTTAGTGACTCAGGGTCAAGTGTGCACTTGGCCCTTTTGTAACTAAGCTAGAATATTTCTTCATAGTCTTCTAGGGATTCATCCCAGCCTATGGTCACCCTAAAAATCTCTTCTTTAGTGCCCTTTGACCTACAATAGTCCCTATATTTTTTGTTAAAAGTCTGTTGCATCTGAGCCCAAGTTGTGATGCTATCTCCAGGTAAACCCATGAACCAACACAATGTTGCATCCTTGAGGGTAGATGGAAATAGTTTTAACCTTTCTCATCATATGTATAGTCATAGGTTCGACATATAACAACAAATTCAAATAGGAAAGTTTCAGGGGCCTCTGTGGTTAGGCCATGGAAATGAGGTAGAGTAGAGGGGCTTATATTCTTCATCTTAGTGTTCCCATTGGTTTCCCTGATGGGGAAGGCACTCTCAATTCTCTTTCTATCTCTCCTCTCATTTTGGTTTCCAACCATTAGTTCAGTAAGAATGGGTTCTTCCTCTTCTTCTTCTTTTGTAGGTTCCTCAAATAGGTAAGGTTGCTCACCTAAAGGGTTTGTTGGGTCCCTATAATACTAGGGATTACCCCATTAATATGGTACTTGTACCCCTTATTAATATTGTTGTGCCCCTATTGTCACCATATTGTTATTACTGTGCCCCATAGAATCCGTCTAGTGTTATTTTTGTGGCTTTATATTATTATTGTTAGGTCGGCTGGGTTATATTGTGACTCCTTAGACTCCTATATATAGAAAGGAGGTTTTGTCATTTGAATCATCCAAGAATTTTTCATTTATGTAATGTAAAGGAGTGCCCCCTCGAAGAGGCTTAATTCTAAGGGCGTTGATCATCTTTTCTATTTTTCTTGAGCTGGTTTCATAACATTTGGTATCAGAGCTTTGGATTCTAGGGTTTCGCTGCTCCAAATAGGTCATTGTGGCATTTTCGCTATAACTTTTTTCTGCAACATTTCAGAAGTTGAAAAAAAAACCCATGTGAGAAGACATTGCGTTGCAGCTCGGGTCCGAATTTCATAGATTTTCGCGCTATATTTGCGGAGATATGATCTGAGGAATTTGGTCTTTTTGTAGACTCCTGAATTACATTCCAAACAGGTGACCTGGGGATTGAAATTTCGTAAAAAGGTACAGAAAGATGATAGATTGTAGTTTCTTCTATATAGCTTTTAGAGCCAAAGGTCAAAACAGGGACTCATGGCACGTCATACAAGTTCGCTCTACTGAACTAGTCTATAATCAGGTCACTGTGGGAGATTTGGCATAACTCTTCCCTCCAGAATCCAATTTGGATCAGACCAGTGGCATTGGAAAGAGGATATAGAGGGCTACTGTAGGTCGTAATTTTAGAAGTAGATGATTTGAAATTACAGAGATACATCAGATTCAATATTGAGCTCCTACAAAGTGAAAAAAGTTGTGTAGTTTTTTTAAATTTTTGCATAAGCTTGGTTTTAAAAATTAGTTTGAAGGAATTAAAAGGGCATAGTAAAGCATTATTATCGATAATTGATGCCCCGAGGAAAGAAAATGCAAACACCTAGTAGGCAACCTTAAAGCTCTAGCATGACTCATGAAGAAGAGGAAGAAATGCAACATGATATATCAAAATTACGAGACCAAGTGCAACAAGTGTCACTTGCACAAAAATCAACAGAATCTAAGATGGATGGTTTAAAGAAAGGCGTAGAAGCTAAGATGGATTGTTTAAAGAAAGGTGTAGAAGCTAAGATGAATGACGTGGAAGCTAAGATGGATGATTTGAAGATAGATTTGAAGAAAAGCATGGAAGAATTGAAGATAAATATGAATAAGTTGCTACAAGAAAGGGTTACTAAGGGTGAAAGGGTAGTAAAGGAAACTCATGATGAGAACAAAAGAAATGTTAATCATGATTCCATAGACTCTAATGTTGGATCGAAGACCCACCATATTCCAAAAATCGATATGAGGAAGTTTGATGCAAGGATCCTGCAACATGGATATTACAGATGGAGCAATTTTTCGATCTCAATAATGTGCAAAACACACAAAAGGTACGTATGGCAACTTTATATTTGGAACCAAATCAGTTTGTATGGTATCAATGGCTTTCTCTTGTAAACAATTTACACTTGGGCAATTTTTACGGAAGAATTGATAGCACATTATGAGGATACAAAAAGTAACACTTTTTTTAGTCAATTGATAAGTCTCAAACAAAAGGGTTCAATAATGGAGCACATTGAGGAGTTCCAAAAATTGAACATACGGGTAAAAAATATTTCAGAGGAGCATAGGATTGATGTGTTCATAGGGTCTTTAAAGGATAATATCCAACATGATGTTCGCCTTGGGAACCTGATTCATTAGAGAAGGCATTCAGGTTAGCAAGAAAAATGGAAAGAAAAATTATGGCAACCAGGAAGCATACCACTCACAACTATAAAGATGGAAGTGTTTTTGCCGATAGTCTTCCACAACCTATAAGGTTGACACCACAACAATTGGAAAAAAAAAGAGAAAAAGGGCTTTGTTATAGTTGTGATAGCAAATACACTAAAGGTCATAAGTGTGTTGAGAAGAAATTATTCTACATAGATTGTGAAGAGGAAGAAGAAAAGGAGCAAGAAAGGTCAAAAGAAGAGGATATACTCCAAGAAAAAGCCTAGATAAAGAAGTAATGAATCTAACCGTATATTGTAATGCATTGGCTGGAATTACCACTCCTCAAACCATCAAGATAGAAGGAAAAATCAAGAAGAAAAAGGTAATAGTGTTGATTGATTCAGGAAGCACCCATAATTTCATTCATTGTAAGGTA
>APFE030298975.1:8712-42234 GCA_000404065.3 Pinus taeda
TGTTAGAAGATCTACCAAGATAAGTAGACCCCATGAACGATACTCTCCTTCATTATATTATTTATTGTTGACTGATTCGGTGAACCCGAATGTTATGAAGAAGCAATGCAGGTTGAAAGCAGGAAGAAGTGGGAGGTAGCCATGGAAGAAGAGATGGACTCCTTAATGCATAACCAGACTTGGGATTTAGTCAGGTTGCCTGCAGGAAAAACTACATTGAAGAATAAATTGGTTTACAGGTTGAAGGAAGAAGATGGAGGAAAACAGAGGTACAAAGCTAGACTTGTGGTGAAGGGGTTTGCACAGAAGAAAGGTATTGATTTTGATGAAATATTTTCTCCTGTTGTTAAAATGACTTCAATCAGAACTATTTTGAGTCTTGTAGCAGTTGAAGATTTGCATCTTGAGCAGTTAGATGTAAAGACAACCTTTCTCCATGGGGATTTGGAGGAAGAGATATATATGCAGCAGCCATAAGGATATGAAGTGAAAGGAAGGATAAACTAGTGTGTAGGTTGAAGAAGAGCTTGTATGGCTTAAAACAGGCTCCAAGGCAGTGGTATCTAAAATTTGACAAGTTTATGTCTGAACAAGGTTATGCTAGATGTCACTCTGATCATTGTGTTTATCTGAAAAAGCAAAATGATGGCAGCGATATTATATTGTTATTGTATGTAGATGACATGCTTGTTGCAGGATCTAACATGCAGGAAATAAATGTGCTCAAAAGAAAATTGGCAAATTCATTTGCAATGAAGGATTTGGGGGCTGCAAAACAAATCCTTGGTATGAGAATAACTAGAGACAGGAAAAATCGTAAATTAACATTGTCTCAGAATGAGTACATACAAAAGGTGTTGAAAAGATTTAACATGCACAATGCAAAACCAGTTAGTACACCTTTTGCTAGCCATTTCAAACTTAATAAGGAAATGTGCCCAAAGACCCAAGAAGACATGGATTATATGTCTAAAGTTCCATATGCATCAGCAGTTGGAAGCTTAATGTATGCAATGGTCTGCACAAGGCCTGATATTGCACATGCAGTGGGAGTTGTAAGCAGGTACATGAACAATCCAGGAAAGGAACATTGGATGGCAGTGAAATGGATTCTCAGATATTTGAAAGGTACCACAGATCAAGCATTATGCTTTGGTGGTTCAAACATTTCTGTACAGGGATATGTTGATGCAGATATGGCAGGTGACAGAGATAATAGGAGAAGCACTACAGGATATGTATTCACTGTTGGTGGAACAGCTGTCAGTTGGGTTTCAAAAATCCAAAGTGTTGTTGCACTTTCAACAACAGAAGCAGAGTATGTTGCTGCTACAGAGGCTAGTAAAGAAATGATTTGGTTACAAAGGTTTATGGGTGAATTGGGTAAGGAGCATGATAAGGGCACGTTATACAGTGATAGCCAAAGTGCCATTCATCTTGCAAAGAACTCAGCATTTCATTCCAGGACTAAACACATACAGCTCAAGTACCATTTCATACGATCAGTGTTGGAAGATGGACAGTTGAAGCTGGAAAAGATACACACTAGCCATAGCCCTGCAGATATGCTAACAAAAGTTGTAACCAGGGAGAAACTGAGAATATGCTCAATTTCAGTTGGTCTTCAAGGATGACGATGAAGATGAGAAATAGCTAGGTCCAAAGAGGAGTCATTGTCCAGCAAATGTAGCAGCGGTGGAGTTGCTACAATCAGTCTCCAAGTGGGAGATTGTTGGGTGTGGAGCCTGATTATCTTCTATATTCAAAAGTACCGCCACATTGGACCCCAGTTCAAAATGGGGGCGGCAACGCTGCCCGTAAAATATTCGCTGCAGGGGGTCTTAGTGGGGGGGCGGCTGCGACCTTGGGAGACCCCCTGGCGGGGGGTTTCGGGGCAGCGCCCGAAGGCTAAAAACAGCTGTAAATTTGCCTTGTAAAAAGTATTAGTAATTTCTAGTCAATCTGGCCGTTCATAGGGGGATGATCTGACGGTAGAACTTATGTTTAGTTTAGGGTTTTTTGCCCTAGAAGGCAACCCCTCTCTTTATATGAGGGCATTGTATTTGAGGTTGTGACATAGATGTGTATTTTGTGTGAGCGAGAAACAGAGAGGTGAGACTGTGAGAGAAAACAGAGGATATTACAGCGGATTTGCTGTAGGTTGTGCCTCTTCATTTTGCTGGATAATAGAAAGGAAGGACTGGCTGTTCGAGGTGGACGTAGCCCAAACTGGGTGAACCACGTATATCTGTGTCTCTCTTGTTTTGTGCATTTTCTGTGTTTATATTTCTGCAATATTTTATGTGTTCCATTGCTCCGTAATATATAATTTTCTAACACTCTCAACAATGGAAGCAAAGTATGTTGCTACTATAGAGGCTAGTAAAGAAATGATTTGGTTACAAAGGTTTCTGGATGAATTGGGTAAGAAGCAGGAGTTGGGAAGGTTATACAGTGACAACCAAAGTGCCACACATCTTGCAAATAAATCTGCATTTCATTCCAAGACTAAAGATATATAGCTAAAGTACCATTTCATACGATCAACATTAGAAGATGGAGAATTGAAGCTGGAAAAGATACACACTAGCTAGAATCCTATAGATATGTTAACAAAACTTGTAACCAGGGAGAATTTGAGATTTTGCTCAGTTTCAATTGGTCTTCAAGTATGATGAAGAATATGAGAAACATCCATGTCCAAAGTGGAGTCATTGTCCAACAAATGAAGTAGTGGTGGAGTTGCTATAATCAGTCTCCAAGTGGGAGATTGTTGGGTGTGGAGCCTGATTATCCTCTTTATTTAGAGGTATCGCTACATTGGACCCCAGTTCATCCCGTAAAATGTATGCTACAAGGGGGGTCCACGGAGGGTGGTTGTAATACTTGGGAGCCCCCCTTGGCAAGGGATCAGGGGCAATGCTCTCGAAGCTAAAAATAGATGTAAAATTTCGTTGTAAAATTTTGTAATTTCGTAGTCAATCTGGACCATTCATTAGGCCTAGATCCAATGATAGAAGTTATGTTTAATTTAGGGTTTTTTCCCCTAGAAGGCAACCCCTCACTATATATGAGGGAATTGTATTGCGCCTATGTAGATCTATATTCTGAGTGAGAAAGAGAGAGGAGATTTTGTGAGAGTGAAGAGGGAGTTATAGTGGATCTGATATAGGTTGTATCTCTTCAGTTTGCTGGATAATATAAAAGGAAGGACTGGTTGTTTCTTTGTGGATGTAGCCCAAACTAGGTGAACCATGTATATCTGTGTCTCTCTTGTTTTATGTGTTTTTTCTGTGTTTATATTTCTGCAATATATTATATGTGTTCCATTTCTCTGTAATATATAATTTTCTAATAGATGAGTAGAGTGGATTCAAGTCTATTGTTTAGTAAACTAAAATTAGCAGTTTGAATCTAAAATTAATTTCTACATGGTATAAGAGCAGAAATCACTCTAGAAGAGGAGAATACGAGTTTGTCTTTTGCAGTTGAAATAGAATTTGTAGTATCATACTTCAGAGCTAGCAGGATGTCATTCTATGGATTGAGAATCGAATATGCCCTTGAGGGAAGTTCGAAATATATTACTTGGAAGGATGGGATGGAGGCAGTGTTGGAAGACAACGAGCTTAAGGAATTCATAGACAAATATATTCCTAAGCCTCCAACAATTGATGCTCAAGGTCTAGCAAAGTAGATGAAATGTGTTCCAAAGGCGAGAAGGATTATCCTATAAGAAGTTCGAGATCATATTGTCTCAAACCTCCACGGTAAGGAGACTCCATATGCAATTTGGAAGGCCTTTACAAACCTACTTCAAAACAAAAGTGACCACAGGAAGTTGGAACTGAAGGAAAATCTCAGAAAAATCTAGATGGAGAAGTACGAAACAATACCAAACTACTTGCCCAAGTTCACCCATTGTCAGGATGAGCTTGGAAGTTTTAGTGTTACAGTTATTGAAGATGATTTGGTCAACCTAGCACTTCTAGGCCTTCCCAAGAGTTGGCACACCTACTAGGATTTCGTAAATGAGAGGGAGAAGTTATGAGCATGGGAGCCTTTGTGGTCTGACTTGGTGTAATAAGAGATTCAGCGAAATAATATAGATGGATCCTCATCCAAGCATGATGATTAGGAGAACTATTCCTTAGTTGGAAAGGAAAAGAAAGGGAAAGGGAAGTCATCCCATTCGAAATCAGATTCCAATTAGGGAGGGAAGAAGAAGGACTTGTCGAAGATTACTTTTTTCACTATCATGAGTTGGGACACTATGCCACGAAGTGTCTGCATAAGAAGACCTCAGGAGGAGCTGCAGGTGAAGCTCTTGCTTCAAAATTCGAGTTGGATTTCACCCTCATCGCTTGCATGGTGACATTAGTGATGGGTAGTGTGTGGTATATGGATAGTGGAGCCTCATTCTACATGACCGACAATAAAAAATTCTTCAATGACTTGGAGGAGAAGGACCTCTAGATGCACATCGAAATGGGAGATGATGGAAGGTATAGTGCAACCGACATCAATACTGTTACTTTTAATAGGGACTCTGGTTTTCCTCTCACATTAAAAGTTGTCATGTATGTTCCATGTTTGAAGAAGAATTTGGTTTTAGTTGCTATGTTGGAGGACCATGGTTACGACGTGATATTTATAAAAGGAAAGGATTTCCTTCGTCACATAGCCTCAGGACAAGTGAAGTAGATTGAGGTTCAGGTGAAGAACCTCTACAAATTGGATGTAGAAGACCGTGCTGCTTTGAGCACAAAAGCAGAGAAGGTGTAAAGCCAAGACATCGATGAGTTGTGGCATAGAATATTGGGTCACTTGCACCAAAGAGCTTTGAAGATCATGCAACATATTTTTACAGGACTTCCCAAGGGTACACTACAGTAGAGACATACATGCAAAGGGTGTACATAGGGGAAGTAAACAAATCCACCTTTCATGATAAGAACATTTGAGCACAATTGATCGTTGAAAGAGTTCACTCAGGTGTGCGTGAACCGTTCTTGATGGCCTCCATGACCAAGCAAATGTATTATGTAATATTTGTAGACTATTTCTCTCGCAAGTGCTAGATTTTCTTCATGTAGAAGAAAGATCAGACATTCTCTAAATTTTGTGAATTTAAAGAACTTGTTGAGAAAGAAACTGGTGGGAAAGTGAAGGCTCTCAAGAGAGATAATTATGGATAATATGTGTCAATTGAATTCAAAAACTTTTGTGCATTAAAAGACATTCGACAGGAGTTAATAACATCCCATAACCCACAAAAAAAAGGGGTGGTTGAAAGGAAGAACAAAAGTATTGTGGGAGATGCATGGGCAATATTACATGATCAGGGCCTATTGTTACACTTGGGGGTTGGAGCATGCAACAAAACTGTATATGTGTAGAACATGAGTCCTCATCTGATTCTCAGGATGAGTACACCAGAAGAAGGATTTTTCAGGTAAAAAACTAGATGTGGCACACATCAAGATATTTAGTTCATCAGTTTACTGTCATGTTGCCAAGGATTCAAGGAAAAATATAGAACCAACAACTGAGTTGGGAATATTTTTGGGATACATTGATACACCTCACAACTATTGGGTGTACCTACCATCTCACATGATGATAATGGTTTGTAGAGATGTTAAGTTTGATGAAGAGAAGGCCATGAGATGTTCCCTTGAGAGGGAGCTTCAGTTGCACAGAGAAGAGGAGATTTGAGCTCCAAAGGATGAACATGAGGATGATGTGGAGCAACCCAATGCAGAGGAGCTTTTAGCTCCAAAGGAAGAACATGAGGATGATGTGGAGCAGCCACGTGTAGAGGAGCAGGGAGTGGAAGACCCCACTCATGTAGAGACCTTCAGAGATGGAGGGAAGCACAAAAAAGAGGCTGACAGATTAATGCATGATGATAGAGAGAATGTGGGAGCACCCACATCACAACATAGGTAGAGGAGGTCACCAGATTGGTACATTGGCTACATGGCTATGATGAGTGAGAGTGTAGAGATTAAGCCATCCTCATTCGAGGAAGCAGTGAAAAAACTAGTATGGGTTGATTCCATGGTTGAGGAGTATGATTCCATTATTAGAAATAGTGTTTGGGAAGTGGTCCCAAGACCAACAGACAAGTCAGTGGTGAATTCTAGATGGCTTTACAAGGTCAAAAAAGCAATATATGGGAGTGTGGAGAAACAAAAGGCCAGATTTATATCCATAGGGTTCTCTCAGGTGGAGGGAATTGATTACGAGGAGACCTTTGCTCCAGTAGTAAGGTACTCTTCAATCAGATCTATTCTAGCACTTTTAGCGCAGATAGGATGGAAGATACACTAGATGGATGTGAAGACAACATTTCTCAACGAGTGATTGAGGAAGAGGTCGCCATTGAGCAACTAGAAGGATTTGAGACCTTCAATAGAGATTCACATGTGTCCAGACTCAAGCAAGCAATGCATGGATTGAAGCAAGCACCTCATGCTTGGTACACCAGGATTGGCATCTATTTCATTAGGTTGGGGTTCACCAAAATTGAAATAGATGAAAACATTTACCATATTGTGGTTGAAGGTAAATGTTTGATTATAGTATTATATGTCAATGATGTAATCCTAATAGGTGATGAGAAGCTGGTAAAATATTTCAAAAATGATCTTGCAAGAGAATTCAAGATGAAGGACCTGGGGCTCATGCATTATTTCCTTGGTATGGAAGTATGGAAAGGAGATGAGGAACTATTTGTCTCTCAGGGCAAGTATTCCAATGCGATACTGAAGAAGTTCAACATGGAGAGTAACAAACCCATGGAGACTCCTCTAGTAGGAAATTGGAGGAAAGAAGATGCTACTTTAGGTGAAGTAGTGGAGGCTACTATTTATAGTCTGCTTATGGGTTCACTTATGTATTTGGTGAATAAATGACCGAAAATATGTTTTGCAGCTAACCAACTTAGTTAAGCTATGGTTAAGCCAACCAAACTTTATTGGAGGGAAACTAAATATGTGTTGAGATACCCTAGAGGAACCACTCAATTTGGTCTTCGGTACAGATAGACAGATGGAGTCAAGTTGCAAGGCTTCACAGATATAGATTGGGTAGGGAGTCCATCCAATAGGAAGAGCACATCAGGGGGAATGTTCATTATTGGGTCAGTAGTAGTTTCTTGGTACAATGAGAAGCATATATCTATTGTACTCATTTCAGAAGAATCAGAGTGCACGACTACTAGTCAAACAAATTGGGAAGATGTTTGGATGAGGAAGATCCTTGTTAGGTTGTTTTTTTAGTAGATGGATCCTACATTGATTTGCTATGAAAATCATAGTTGTATCAAAATCTCTAAGAATCTAGTTTTTCATGATCAGTCCAAGCATATCGACATTTGGGGTCAGTAGTAGTTTCTTGGTACAATGAGAAGCATATATCTGTTGCACTCATTTCGAAAGAATCAGAGTGCATGACTACTAGTCAAACAACTTGTGAAGATGTCTGAATGAGGAAGATCCTTGTTAGGTTGTTTGGTCAGTAGATGGATCCTACATTGATTTACTATGAAAATCACAGTTGTATCAAACTCTCTAAGAATCTAGTTTTTCATGATCAGTCCAAGCATATCGACATTTGGTATCACCATCTGCGAGACTGTGTGCAGAGGATAATCATGTTGCTGAAGTACATTCCTATAGAAATTTTGAATAATAAACACATATTCAATGGAGATTATCCTGATCATGTACTATTGCGGAATACATACACAATACATAAGCTCCTCTACGTTGATCATCAATATAGCAACATCAATAACAATAAAAAATCAAGAGCATGCACACATTAACACAGTAATGTAACCCGGGAAAGCTATAGCTGAAACCACCTATATGTATAATTAATGATTGAGAACATGTACATTACAAATAGCAATACTTCTCACAATATCCAACCTATCTCACCTGTTCACACAATACAGCATATTGTCTCCAATCTATGCCACTGCTTGCTGCCTCCACTGCTCAATACCTGCTCAAGAATGGATGAGAATGGTTGAACCAAACTCATATTTACCTCAAAAGAATCACTCACACTGGGAATCACATGAGCAGAGGCTATAATCACTTGGTTTTGGCCAATTCTCATTGGCATAACTCAATCTCATTGATTGTGCAAATCCTCATGCACAACTATAGTCACAACTGATAGCAATTTGATCCTTTAACCCCTGTCTCTACTGAACTGAACATGCACTGACATGCAACTGAGTTAACTAATGTGTTCTTTAGTTGCATTATGAGTTAATAATTAGTTTAATAACTCATCATTAGTCTATTTGCAGTTAGACTAATTACAACTAGTTTAACCAAGTCAAACTGAACACAACTCCATCAACTCCACAATCAACTCCACCAAACTCAACTGATTGAGTTCTAACTGAAGTCATGCATGCAACAACTCAACTGACCCACAAAAAAAGTGTGTTTCCTTCTGACAGCTGCATGTGCCACATCTGTAGCTCAAAGTGAAGTGCTCCAAGAGAATAAGATAAAGTTTATAGTCTAAATATTATTATAAGCTAATAATATTTGACTGCTCTATAATTAGACTTGACAGTGTCACCGCTGTTGTCTAAAAATAGAAGTCCAGCTATTTTTGCCAACTTGACCAATCATCCATAAACAACATCCTGCAACTCATAGACATGATCCATATGTCTAAAAATAGACTTTGCGCCATAATTTGCCTGCGGGCCCACTTAGTGAAGGCGACTCTTTTCACTAAGCTCCATCATCTTGTTGCAATCTCAACATGCCTCTCACTGACAAACCCCTAAGCAAGGAAGTTTGGGAGCTAATGACTAATAAATTGAAGGACAAAGTCAGTAGATGGACAAACAGATCTTTGAATTTAGCAGGTAGGCTAGTTCTCACAAAGGTTGTCTTGCAAACTATTCCAATCTACATGTTTTCGGCTCTTCCTTTCCCAAAAATAGTTTTACAACTAATCAGGAACATCCAAAGAGATTTTCTTTGGGGTAAAGGGGAGGAAAAAATAAATGGGCTTTGGTAGCATGGGACAAGCTATGCAAACCCAAAACTCATGGGGGTTTGGGTCTCCATTACCCGGAAACTCTAAGCAAAGTTTTAGGAGAAAAACTTTGGTGGAGATGGCTAAAGGAAACGAGAAACCCATGGGCCAAGCTCTGGAAACAGAAATATGCAAAGGATTGGCAAGAAAAGGACCACATTCGCATGACAGGACACATCAAGGGCTCCCATATTTGGAACAATGCTTGGGAGAACATAACATTAGTTCAGAAACATAGTTTTAGGGAGATCAAAAATGGGAACCTAGTCTAGTTTGACAAATAGCAGCAGGAACCTAACCTTTGCAGAGAAGGACTAGACATTCTCAAAGACGATACTATCAACAAAGGGCTACAAAAGGTAAGTGACTATTGAGATCGGACAAGAGATAATGGTAAATGGAGAACTTGGAAGGTATCGGTTTATAGTGAAGAGACCCCTTTTGAAGTACCAGGTTGATGCTCTTGCAACGATCCTGGAAAAGAGAAAAATTTTAATCTCGACTTCAACCGACCAACTAAGATGGGAAAGAAACAATGAGGATAACTTCAACCTCAAAGAAGCTAAAAGAATTGCCACTGGATTTTATTTTCCAAGTCCTGACAAAATTTGGAAGGATCTATGGCAGAACCCTCATTGGATGAAAATCAAACTGTTCATGTGACTAGTACATCACAAAAAGATTCTAATTTGGGAAAATCTTAGAAAGAAAGGGTTTGCAGGACCATCTAGATGACAGTTATGTGGTCTTCATGAAGAAACAATGGATCACCTTCTCAACCTCTACACTTTCACCTCAACATTATGGAACTGGGTTGCCTTAATCTTCAAGCAAACTGATAGGGATGAAAACGACATCACTAAAACTTTAAAGAATTGGAGGAGAAACTTATCAGAAAATGAGACAATCAACATCGTCTGGACTCTAATTCCATGCTTTTTGATCTGGGATGTTTGGAAAGAACACAACAACAAAATTTTCAAGGATAAATCTGGCACAACCCAAAGCATCATAGCTCAGATCTTAAGACAACTCAAGTAAACTGTAAATACCCTTTCGAAGCGACCTCCCGAGAATCCTCCTTCTCACCAGGATGCTCACATTCTTTTGCTTTTATGCCTCCAGAAGCTTGTTTGCCAGGGCACAAACAAGACTGCTATATGCACTACAATGGGGAAGGCTTTCTGGCAACCGCCCCCCCGCCATCTCGCTTTTTGAAATTCAATATAGATGGAGCCTCAAAAGGAAACACAAGGGCTTGTGGTTACGGAGGAGTTATAAGAGATGACGAGGGAAATATAAAAGTTATATTTCATAGCCATTTAGGGAATGCCACCAACAATATCGCGGAGCTAATGGCCATAGAGCATTGCTTAGAAATATTGATGGATTTCAATATGCATAACATAATCATTGAGGTAGACTCTGAATTAACAATTAATTATGTCAGAAAACTAGTTAATGGCTCGGCACCAGGAAAAGTTTCAAACCACTGGAGGTTTTTGCAGGTCTATTATCGTATTCAATCACATCTAAGAATCCCGAGAACCCTCAGTTTTTCTCATGTACGCAGAAACGCCAACAAATTAGCGGATCAGTTGGCGAATGAGGGGGTGCTCTGTAATAAAGATAACAATAAATGTAAATGGGAGTTGGCACCTGTAGGAAAACTGCATGAGCACTGCCACACTTTGGCAAGTGTAGATAGGGAACATTATCATAGAATGAAGGAGAAGCAACATTTTGGAAATTAAGATGTTGAAAGACGAGGGTTCAACATGCAGAAGACCTCTGACTCGGTGTGATTGGGGCTCCCAGAGGAAAGGTTGGACATGGAGAGAGAGTGGGATGCTTTTTTGAGGTAAATAGAGTTTTAGTGGTTTAGTGGTTTTTTGGTGGCCATAATCCCCTAAGCATTATTTTAAGGTTTGCCCGCGATGCCACTCATCATTTAACACGTGGTTGTAGGAAGGTGAGAAAAAACCGCCCATATTGGGCGGGTTTTCCTCGTGCTTCTTCTCCGCCCGATATTCTCATCAATCGTCGGATCTCGCTTGTGATGATCTACGACTATGATTCATCGAGCTAGTTGGCGGTGTTAACTGCCGAGCTTTTCGCGAACATGGATGTGTCTTGTTCGCTTAGTATGGGTTTCAGGCGGATTAGCCCAAGAGTTATCTCCTTGGGCGGACCCGATTTGACTCTAGAGATGGTTTTGAAATTTTTTCTAGGTCTGTTGTGTTAGATATAAGGTGGGCCAGTTGAGCTCCTGCTTTCGTTGGTCTTTGATGCTCTGGCTCGGTTTCTTAAGTTTGGGCGGGCCGAGGTTTGTAACATATCTTTGTAACTTTTTAGTCAATGAATGAGAAGAAAACACTCTTGCTTTAGCAAAAAAAACATAAGAGACGAATGATTTGCAATTTTAGTAAAGGCTGAGATTCAACTACCTTCAATTCGTAATGTTAGTATTTTCAATGTTGGAAAATCCCAAGGAATAAGAAACAATATACCAAATGATGGAATATATGGATTTGGGTATCTTAGAATCTCATCTTAATAAACATGTTTTTTGTTAGTTTTCATGTTATGTAGAACAATATTAATTTTAGGAGTCCTTTTTAGAGTTTAAAGTCTTATGCTTACATTGCTAGTTTTCTTATAAGGTAAGACTCTTTTAATATTAACCTACTATTCAATTTATCGATATGTGTGTAAGTTACAAAACAATGAAATCATTTTTCTCAAGAAACAAGTTAAAATGACCTAAGACCCATAAGCATTTGGTAGGAGCAATATCCTACCCCTTACAACCCACCAATAAGTTATCATAAGTATGGTTTTCCTTGACTAATAATGATAAACCAATTTATATTTATGAATGGTAACTAATAATAACTATCCCCACCACTCATTAACAACTAAATTATGAAATAATTTTTGATTGACCAAATACAAAAAAAACAAAACACTAAAGACATGTCTTCTCATTGTTTTGGGAAAAAACCACTCATAAACACATATAACATAACTATGACTTCATATTTAAATAAAAATTTATTTTTTCGATAACGATTTTACTGAATCTAATGTAATGATGACTTCACTTTTAGATAATATTTTCATTTCTTAATTTGAAATTTTTACAATGGTAGGGTATTATTAACAATGTCATGTCGGATAGCATGTTGTCTTCTTCTCCCTGTATATTGTTTGTGTGCCCCTCAGTTGATTTAGTCGTGAATATCATTGATAAGTACCTCACGGCAAATAAATCATTGATAAGTACCAACCTTTTTGTGTCATTATCTCTTGGTACCATAGTCAAGCCCTACATTTTCACATATTAATTACTTGCCACGCCTTCTTTCAATTCTCTAGATGAAATAGTTGGTATATATTTACAAGCCATACCAACCATTGTTTAATTTAATCCTTTGATTAACAACCAATTCTCTAGGACCAATTAAATCCCAAATAGTAAAATGAAAAAAATGCGAAATTATTCTCCACGCTATCTCCATTAAGGTTCTGTTACTCTGACAACAAGCACACTTTTTTTTTCTTAATACAAAGAAGCCGTTGGAACGTGGGGAAGTGCAGCTGAATATTGATTTAGCTCCTATATCAACTTTTAGTTTTTTGCAAAGCTGGTGACAGCCATGCAAAACCCTTTGCCACTTCATTGTTTAACTGTACGTTCACGTGCAAACATTTTCTTGACAACCCATGTGTACTGTTGCCTCCTTGGCACACCTTAATCCCAAGGCAACCAATATTTAATGCTTTAGTTTAATAAGACTATTTTTTTTGAAAGTAATGGAATTTCCTGTCATATTTTCAGAAAATCTGGTAAAGATTTTTGTAAATCTAAATTATAATTGTTAAACTTTAAAATTTTAAGTGTCATTTAAAATTTTGATGGCGCTGAATTTATTTCCAACAACAAAAATATAATTCAAACACTGTATCTACAAATTTTTTTGAATTTTTTGCCCAAATTCCAACCACTTTTAACTGTCTCAATAATTTTTAATAAATACTTATATATCCATCCTTAAATAATGTTTTTATTTAAATTTAATAGTGAGTATACAACCTGACCATATTAATAAGCCTATAGATTTAGAAATATGTATCGCCTAATGCTAAAGGTAAACTTTCAAAAGTGCGCCATATGTGTCATTGTTGCGAAATAAGGTCATAAACCAATCCCTCACTAACTTAGCGACGAAGGAATGAAGCCTAATCTTTCCAAAATTTGTGGTGTAGTCAATGAACTAATATGATAGTGGACGGAAATATTTGGTGGGAATTTGTAGTTGAGCTACCGTCGTTATTAATAATTTGGAATATGTGCCCAAACATGGTATCAATGTTTGTGTCAGGTAACATCAATTTTCAATGTAAAGGCAACTTTGGAAATGATTTAAAATGGAAGACAAAAGCTTTTTAAATATGTGACAAACATGATTTGCTTTCTGTAAGTAAGATTTTACCGATGGAAAATGAGATTTGGACCTCTTTTACTTTATTTTATATATTTTTTTAATGATGGAAAATTGGATTTTAAACACTTTTAACTTGAATTTGGAATATTTTTGTTTTTATTGGAAAACAGCGTTTATGTTACAAAATTAGCTTATTGCCAGCTACATATTTACAGTTTTTTAATGGAAGGAGGATGTTAAATTGATTTATTGGAGATTAGTTAAATTTCATTAGACTTATTGTTTTTGTTTTTTATTTTTTAATTTAAATAATTAAAAAAAAAAAATTAAACTTATTGATGGTCTTTGTTTTATATTATATTGTATATATATAACTAAACTTAATGAATTGATTTTAACTTCATAATTGTAATGAGTTTTAATATACAAATAATAAAAATTTATATTTAATAATTATAAAATATATAAAGATAATATTATTTTTTTATCTTAAAAGTAATTAAAATATACACATTTAATCATATAAACAACTCAAGTTTAACATATAAAGATTCCTGAGAGGGAGAATCTTGATCTAGAAAAGTTCCTAAACCAGGGAACCAACAAAGGGATTGACTCTCTACCACAAGAGGATTTTGACAGAGTACAATAGCTCTTCCTCTGGAGATCTCAAACAAAGCGTACTGGAGTTAAAAGGCATCATGACAGCCAGGAGAACAAAGGGGTCAAATCAATGGAGGAAGCATCAAGACACTCTACCAAGAACCCAGGCAAGAAAAGAGGAAGGAAGAGACAAAATGAGTTGCTGACAGAGTGTGGGAGACTCATGATTAACTCAGGCAAGATGAAAGATCTCACTAGTTACTCATTTTCAAACCCATCAATATGAAGCTCACAACCTGGAATATTGGGGGCCTAGGAAGCAAAAGAAAACAAAGAAATCTCAGCAATAGAATAAAAGAAGAAAACCCAAATATGGTGTTTATATAGGAAACAAAATGTTCAATAGACAAAATTCGGGAGATACACAACAAATGGCTTATTAAATATGAGTACCTAGAAGTCAAAGCTAATAATACAACGGGTGGGATTCTCACTCTTTGGAATCCTCAGAAATTTGGAATTTTGGATGCTAAAGCATCCAAGAACTACCTTTCAATGATTATCCAACCTCTCGGTGACGAGAAAATCTATATGATCACAAATGTCTATGGTCCTAAAAAAATCTGAAGATAAACTCAGGCTCCTCAGTTCAGTGGAGGAACTGAGAGAGAGACACCCGGCAATTCCCTGGATTTTGGGAGGAGATTTCAACATGATCAGATCTCTTATAGAGAAAAAAGGAGGGACCAGAACACTAGGCAAAGAATTTGTTTCATTCTAGAACTTCATAATCAACATGAAGCTAGTGGACATAGAAACAACTAATGGCCCCTTCACATGGAACAATAAGAGGGGAGGAGCTTCACAAGTTGCCTTGAAACTTGACAGATTCATTATCTCGGAGGACCTCTTTTTCACTGGCCCTAACTTGAATGCTTTTATCCTTCCTTTCGAAGGATCGGACCACTGGCCTATTCAACTAGAAGCTTCATTTATTGGCACTTCGAGGAATAGACCTTTTAGGTTCGAAAATGTTTGGCTCACTCACCCTAACTTCATCACCAATATTGGAAAACGGTGGTTGGAAGACATGCCCATTCAACGCACGAAAATGTTCCTTCTGCAACAGAGACTCAAATGCATCAAGCTCAGACTTAAAGAATGGAACAAAAATGAGTTTGGCAATATTTTTAACGCCAAAAGAGAAGTGGAACAAAAATTACAGAAAATTAACCAAATTCTCATTAAAGATGGCTTCACTGAGGAAAGGAAAATGCAAGCTGGCTCTCTCCAACAGGAATGGGACAACAGATGTCAGCAAGAAGAAATCTTCTGGAAATAGAAATCAAGAGTGCAATGGATCAAAGAAGGAGAAAGAAATACAAGGTTTTTTCATAAATCTACCATGGAACATAAGGCACATAATCGGATTACAAAACTTATTGATCCTCAAGGGAAAGAGCTGAGCACACACAAAGATATAGAATCCATTATGGTATGACATTTTCAAAACATTGCAGAGGAGCCTATCTTAGACAGATCTCTATTCATTAAAGGCTTCACTCAGCACATTCCAAAACTGGTAACCAGGGAAGACAGTTACAATCTCAATATGCCAGTGACGGAAGAAGAGGTCAATGAAGTAATCATAGAGATGCATAACAAGAAAGCTCCAGGCCTGGATGGTTTCAACATAGACTTCTTCAAAGCATGCTAGGAAATCATCAAACATGATATCCTTGAGGTGTTGGAGGATGCAAGAAATTCAAAAACATTTCTAAAAGCGCTAAATGCTTCCTTCATAGCCTTAATCCCTAAGCAGGAGAAAGCTATGACTCCAGATAGATTTAGGCCCATAGCTCTATGAAATGTGGAGTACAAAATCATTTCTAAAGTAATTGCCAATAGACCCAAGCCCCTTCTTCCAACACTAATGTCTGGGGAGAAAACAGGATATGTGTAGGGAAGGCAAATTCTCAATAACATCATTCAAGCTCACGAAGTGGTGCACTCTCTCAAGAATAATAAGCAAGCGGGTATGATCGTTCAGCTTGACCTAGCGAAAGCTTATGATAAGCTAAGTTGTTCATACATCAGGGATGTACTAAAAGCATATGGCTTCGACCATAATTGGATAAGATGGGTTATGGCTCTGGTTACCTCTGCTAGCTTTTCAATCCTTCTTAATGGCTCTCCATCTAGGACCTGTTGGCCTTCGAGAGGTCTCAGGCAAGGAGATTCGTTCTCCTCCTTCCTCTGTATCCTTATGATGGAAGGATTCGACAAAGCAATCAATGTAGCCAAGGCGGAAGGAAGAATCCAGAGTCTTAAGCTAACCCATAACAGAGACACTCTGACTCATCAACAATTTGTGGATGATACCATGTTGCAGAGCACACCCATGGTCAAGGAAGCCAAAGCTTTCAAACAAATTCTGCATGATTTTGCCATGGCTGCTAGCACAGAGGTAAGCCTCACAAAATCAAAAGTTTTCTTTTCTAACACTAATATTGCTATTCAGAGAAATCTCTCTAGAATTCTCAACTTTGAAAGAGATCATCTTCCCTCCAAATACCTGGGAAAGCCTCTCACTGACAAACCCCTAAGTAAGGAAGTTTGGGAGCCAATGACTAATAAATTGAAGGGCAAAGTCAGTATATGGACAAACAGATCTTTGAATTTAGCAGGGAGGCTAGTTCTCACAAAGGCTGTCCTACAAACTATTCCAATTTACATGTTTTCGGCTCTTCATGTCCCAAAAGGAGTTTTACAACTAATTAGGAACATCCAAAGAGATTTTCTTGGGGGTAAAGGGGAGGAAAAAAAAATGGGCTTTGGTAGCATGGGACAAGCTATGAAAACCCAAAACTCATGGGGGTTTGGGTCTCCATGAATCAGAAACTCTAAGTAAAGTTTTAGGAGAAAAATTTTGGTGGAGATGGCTAAAGGAAACAGGAAACCCATGGGCCAAGTTCTAGAAACAGAAATATGCAAAGGAATGGCAAGAAAAGGACCACGTTCGCATGATAGGACACATGAGGGGCTCCCATATTTGGAACAATGCTTGGGAGAACAAAGCCTTAGTTCGTAAACATAGTTTCTGGGAGACCAGAAATGGGAACCTAGCCCGGTTTTGGGAAGACAACTGGCAGCAGGAACCTAACCTTTGCAGAGAAGGACTGGACATTCTAAAAGACGATACTATCAACAAAGGGCTACAAAAGGTAAGTGACTATTGGGATCAGACAAGAGACAACGGTAAATGGAGAACTTGGAAGGTACCAGTTTTCAGTGAAGAGACCACTTTTAAAGTCTCAGGCTGATGCTCTTGTAGCGATCCCGGAAAAGAGAAAAATTTTAATCTCAACTTCAACCGACCAACTAAGATGGGGAAGAAACAATGAGGACAACTTCAACCTCAAAGAAGCCAAAATAATTGCCACTGGATTTAACTTTCCAAGTCTTGACAAAATTTGGAAGGACCTATGGCAAAACCCTCATTGGATGAAAATCAAACTGTTCATGTGACTGGTACATCACAAAAAGATTCTGATTTGGGAAAATCTTAGAAAGAAAGGGTTTGCAGGACCATCTAGATGCCAATGATGTGGTCTTCATGAAGAAACAATGGATCACCTTCTCAACCTTTGCACTTTCACCTCAACATTATGGAATTGGGTTGCCTCAATCTTCAAGCAAATTGACAAGGATGAAAAAGACATCACTAAAAATTTAAAGAATTGGAGGAGAAACTTATCAGAAAATGAGACAGTCAACATAGTCCGGACTTTGATTCCAGGGTTTTTGATTTGGGATGTTTGGAAAGAATGCAACAACAAAATTTTCAAGGATAAATCTGGCACAACCCAAAGCATCATAGCTCAGATCTTAAGATAGCTCAAAGAAACTATAAATACCCTTTTGAAGCAACCTCCCGAGAATCCTCCTTCTCACCAAGATGCTCACTTTCTTTTGCTTTTATGCCTCCAGAAGCTTGTCCCCCAGGGTACAAATAGGACTGCTATACACACTACAATGGGGAAGGCGTTTTGGCAACCGCCCCCCTTGGCTTTTTGAAATTCAATATAGATGGAGCCTCAAAAGGAAACCTAGGGGCTGCTGGTTACGGAGGAGTTATAGGAGATGACAAGGGAAATATAAAAGTTATCTTTCATAGCCATTTAGGGAATGCCACCAACAATATGGCGGAGCTAATGGCCATAGAGCATTGCTTAGAAATATTGGTGGATCTCAATATGCATAACACAACCATTGAGGTAGACTCTGAATTAACAATTAATTTTGTCAGAAAACTAGTTAATGGCTCGGCACCAGAAAAAAGTTTCAAACCACTGGAGGCTTTTGCAGGTCTATTATCGTATTCAATCAGATCTAAGAATCTTGAGAACCCTCAGTTTTGCTCATGTACGCAGAAACGCCAACAAATTAGCGGATCGGTTGGCGAATGAGGGGTGCTCTGTAATAAAGATAACAATAAATGTAAATGGGAGTTGGCACCCCTAGGGAAATTGCGTGAGGACTGCCACACTCTGGCAAGAGTAGATAGGGAACATTATCATAGAATGAAGGAGAAGCAGCATTTTGGAAATTAAGATGTTGAAGGACGAGGGTTCAACATGCAGAAGACCTTCGACCCGGTGTGATTGGGCCTCCTAGAGGAAAGGTTGGACGTGGAGAGAGAGCGTGATGCTTTTTCAAGGTAAATAGAGTTTTAGTGGTTTTCCGGTGGCCCCAATCCCCTAAGTGTTATTTTAAGGTTTGCCCCCGATGCCACTCATCATTCAACACGTGTCTGCAGGAAGGTGAGAGAAAACTGCCCATATCGAACGGGTTTTCCTCATGCTTCTTCTCTACCCGATATTCGCGTCAATCGTTGGATCTCGCTTGTGATGATCTACGACTATGATTCATCGAGCTAGTTGGCAGTATTAACCGTTGAGCTTTTCGCGAACATGGATGTGTCTCGTCCGCTTAGTATGGGTTTCGGGCGGTGAATTAGCCCGAGAATTATCTCTCCGGGCAGGCTCAATTTGACTCTAGAGATGGTTTTGAAATTTCTTTCATGTCTGTTGTGTTAGATATAAGGTGGGCCAGTTGAGCTCCTGCTTTCGCTGGTCTTCGATGCTCTGGCTCGGTTTCTTAAGTTTGTGGGGGCCAAGGTTTGTAACATATATTTGTAACTTTTTAGTCAATGAATGAGAAGAAAACACTCTTGCTTTAGCAAAAAAAACATAAGAGACGAATGATTTGCAATTTTAGTACAGGCTGAGATTCAACTACCTTCAATTCATAATGTTAGTGATTTTAATGTTGGAAAATCCCAAGGAAGAAGAAACAATATACCAAATGATGGAATATATGGATTTGGGTATCCTAGAATCTCATCTTAATAAACATGTTTTTTGTTAGTTTTCATGTTATGTAGAACAATATTAATTTGAGGAGTCCTTTTTAGAGTTTAAAGTCTTATGTTTACGTTGCTAGTTTTCTTATAAGGTAAGACTCTTTTAATATTAACCTATTATTCAATTTATCGATATGTATGTGTAAGTTACAAAACAATGAAGTCATCTTTCTCAAGAAACAAGTTAATGGCCTAAGACCCATAAGCATTTGGTAGCAGCAATATCCTACCCCTTACAAACCACCATAAATTATTATAAATGTAGTTTTCTTTGACTAATGATGATAAACCAATTCACGTTTATAAATAGTAACTAATAATAACTATTCCCACCACTCATTAACAACTAAATTATGACATCAATTTTTCATCAACAAATACAACCAAAAAACAAACCACTAAAGTATAACATGTCTTCTCATTGTTTTGGAAAAAAACAAAATAACTCATAAACATATATAACATAACTATGACTTCATATTTAAATAAAATTTTATTTTTTCGATAACGATTTTACTGAATCTAATGTAATGACGACTTCACTTTAGATAATATTTTCATTTCTTAATTTGATATTTTTACAAGGGTAGAGTATTATTAACAATGTCATGTCGGATAACATGTTGTCTTCTTCTCCCTGTATATTGTTTGTGTGCCCCTCAGTTGATTTAGTCGTGAATATCATTGATAAGTACCCCACGGCAAATAAATCATTGATAAGTACCAACCTTATTGTGTCATTATCTCTTGGTACCATAGCCAAGCCCTACATTTACATTTTCACATATTAATTACTTGCCACGCCTTCTTTCAATTCTCTAGATGAAATAGTTGGTATATATTTACAAGCCATACCAACCATTGTTTAATTTAATTCTTTGATTAACAATCAATTCTCTAGGAACGATTAAATCCCAAATAGTAAAATGAAAAAAATGCGAAATTATTCTCCACGCTATCTCCATTAAGGTTCTGTTACTCTGACAACAAGCACACTTTTTTTTCTTAATACAAAGAAGCCGTTGGAACGTGGGGAAGTGCAGCTGAATATTGATTTAGCTCCTATATCAACTTTTAGTTTTTTGCAAAGCTGATGACAGCCATGCAAAACCCTTTCCCACTTCATTGTTTAAGTGTACGTTCACGTGCATACATTTTCTTGACAACTCATGTGTACTGTTGCCTCCTGACACACCTTAATCCCAAGGCAACCAATATTTAATGCTTAGTTTAACGAGACTGTTTTTTTCTTTAAAAGAAATGAAATTTCCTCTTATATTTTAAGAAGATTCGATAAAGTTTTTTGTAAATTTAAATTATAGTTATTAAACTTTAAAATTTTTAATGGCGCTGAATTTATTTTCAATATCAAAAATATGATTTAAACACTGCATCTACAAAAGTTTTTAAATTTTTTTTATCCAAATTCCAACCACTTTTAACTGTCTAAATAATTTTTCGTAAATACTTATCTATATCCACCATTAAATAATGTTTTTGTTTAAATTTAATAGTGAGTATACAACCTGACCATATTAATAAGCGTATAGAATAAGCCTATAGATTTAGAAATATGTATCGCCTAATCCTAAAGGTAAGCTCTCAAAAGTGCGCCATATATGTCACTGTTGCGAAATAAGGTTCTAAACCAATCCCTCACTAACTTAGCCACGAAGAAATGAGGCCTAATCTTTCCAAAATTTGTGGTGTAGTCAATGAACTAATATGATAGTGGACGGAAATATTTGGTGGAAATTTGTAGTTGAGCTACCGTCGTTATTAATAATTTGGAATACGTGCCCCAACGTGGTATTAATGTTTGTGCCAGGTAACATCAATTTTCAATGTAAAGGTAACTTTCGAAATGATTTAAAATGGAAGACAAAAGCTTTTTAAATATGTGACAAACATGATTTGCTTTCTGTAAGTAAGATTTTACTCATGGAAAATGAGATTTGAACTCTTTTACTTTATTTTATATATGATTTGAACTCTTTTACTTTATTTTATATATTTTTTTAAGGATGGAAAATTGGATTTTAAACACTTTTAACTTTAATTTGGAATATTTTTTATTTTTATTGGAAAACAGCGTTTAGGTTACAAAATTAGCTTATTGCCAGCTACATTACTTACAGTTTTTAATAAATGATGTTAAGTTGATTTATGAAACTCGTTAAATTCGAGTAGACTATTGTTTTTGTCTTTATTTTAAAATAACTAAAAAAATAATTTATTAGTTATTATTATTTATTTTAAATAAATAAAAAAATAATTTAAATAGATTTATTATATATAATATTTTAAATAAAAAAGTAGTTAGTATAATATTTTTTAATATAAAAACTAAATTAATTGATTTTAATTTAATAATTGTAAGGGTTTACTATACAAATAATAAAATTTTAATAAGTATAAATTATATATAAAAATAATATTAACATAAATAATAAAGATTTACATTTTAATAATTAATAAATTATATATGAAAATATATTAATTTTTATCTTAAAATAACTAAAATATACAGATTTAATTATATAAACAACTCAAGTTTAACTTCCATGTATATGTGATAAGTGACCTCTTAATATTAGTTTTTTTTCATTATCAAAGTAATGTAACAAATGGTTAACAAACACATTCACTATCAAAAGCACAAGTACTGTTATAATTACATGCATATATGCATTATTAACTTGGTATTTAGTTAAAGTAATTAGGATAAGATTTAAGATCAAACTTTTCTCATTGTTATTCTAACATTAAGAGTATATAGGATATTTGTAACTTATAAGTTGCAATTTTGTTTTAATACATAAATAAGTCTTAAAAAATTATTGGGTATTTAGATTTTGTAAATCACAACTCAAATTTAAGATGAAAAAAATTTTCTCCTAGACTTTAAGTAAAACTAACTAAAAGAGAAATGCCAGGGAAAAAGCCAAAACATCAATTAATTGGACTACCCTTATCACAATAGGTTAACATGTCTATTTATAAGAATTGAGTAGAAAAGATGACGAACCATTTTCCCAACTACTTAAACTAATCTTATAAATCATTAATAACAACTTTAATAAAATTTATCTTAATTTACTCATCATATTAAGTGGTACTAAAATGTCTTATTCTAACTTGAATATCTTACTCATAAAAAAAAATTACAATTGAAACATTTTATTATCAAAATGCTAATATTTCAAATGAATTATAAACCCCACATCTTTAAACCACATTTTTAAATAAATGAGAATAAATCTTATCATCAATAGTATTTTTTCCATTTTAAATTTATAAATTATATTTCTTGTCATTTCTTAACAAAAAAATTCCCTCTATTTTAATTCTTCACCTTAATCCCACTTCATTACATTTTAATTAACTTGCCTTCAATCCAAACTATCACTTATTCCCACATGCCATGATTTTTTAAGTAAGTCAAAGTCATATTAGTTATGATGATGGGTAAAGCCAAATTAAGGTACAAATAATTTAGTGTTTGGAATCGATTTACAAGAAGTCTTATTCATATTCACATTTTTGGAAACCTCACCTATAAATCTATAATATTTACCATAAATCTGTAGTGTAAGAAAATACAAGCAATATAAATACAATTCCCTCACCAACTACAACTTTTAAAATTTTAAAGTTTGAAATAGATTTACAAATAATTCTTAGAAATCTGGAAAAAAGATAAATTTAATTAATTTTTTATAAATCCGCAATTAAAGAGCATTAATTATTTTTTTTTTTTATAATTCTGGAATTTCTTACAAAGACCATTAGTTCGCTTCGGCAAAACTTAAAAGAAAAAGGAAAGATACCCACATTTTTGGTGAAAAGTCAGATTGATGCTACGCCGGCCGACCGATGACAGATCAGGATGGCTCCGTGCTCATCATGCATTCACTGCAAAATCAATATATAGAGATTGGAGGATTATTTTAAAATTTCGGAAATTGTGTTTTATTAAATAGTTCTGTTTATTCATTTATTTTGAAGCAAATCCATGCAGTGATGCGACCGATGACTGATTTTACGAATTGCAAACCCTGAACGAGTAACTGCGACCGTGCATTTCATATATCAAGAAAGACTGACTCCTTTTTTTATTTTTTTTTCACGGGAGCGCCCCACTCCCACCCGTCCCTCGCACGAGCTGACGCAGTGCGGCACACCTGGCTAACATTTATTGCCGCATGAAGCTGCTGACGGGGGCGGCCTGGACTCACATGTTACCGTGACTCGCCCGCCTTAACTGTCGCGGCGTGTTGGAACGGCAAGGTCCTTGCCGGAGACCAGCGGCAAGGTTCTTGCCGGAGACCAGCCCGGGAGGTTTTGTATACGGGTATTTCAGAGGGAGCGGAAAACTGCCTTATATTTCAGAGTGGCTTTTGTTCTTGGGTTTCTATTATGGGGATAGAGAGGGACTGCGATTGAGTGGCCGGAGTTTGCAGGTGAAGGAGCCGCTGCTGGTGGCGGTTGTTGGGTTGGGTCGGGTTGGGGTGGCGGGTTTGGCAAGCTTTAGTTGTTGTATAGTTCTTTTCCATGTAACTGTTTGAAAGGGGAATAGGGATTTTGCGTCAATAGAACGACTCCGCGCATTTTTCTCATGGATTGCAGCAGCCGGACAATAGGAGTGTCTGAAGCCGTCTTTGGCGGGCGGGCGAAATTCTTAGCTGTAGGTCGTCGCCTGTTCGAATCCCGCAGGCTTATCTTTTTCCAGGGTCTTTGAATAAGGAAGTAGAAGGGCTTTTGAATGAAGGGAATGACGAATATACTGGGTGGAAAGCTGAGAAGAAACAAGCCATGCCTCACGCCAGATGAACGGAGCAGCCATAATAAATCTAAACATTGCAGAGCTGATAAATCCCAGAGGCGCTGTTATGGCTATGCTCGTTTTTTCCTCTGGGTTTCTATGCTGCTCTATCTGTGCTCTGCAGGGCCGGATTTATTCTGGCTTGTGGGCTGGAAACCCGAGAAGCCTGAAGCTGTGGGGGATGTGATTCAGAAGCCCATGGTTCGAGCCGGTGGCCTGGCTACTAATGTTCTCGCAGAGGAAAATTATACGCAGGGGCGTGGGAGAAAGAATGTGTTTTCTGATTCGAGGGCAGAGTTTTCAGGTACTGTGTGTTGATTATTTTTTGTGTTTTTTTTAGTGCTTTCGGATTGAGTTTGTCATTTTTTTTGGCGTTTCAGGATTTGTGGATGTAAAAATATTTTTTGTGTTTTTTTCTAGTGCTTTTGGATTGAGTTTCTCATTTTTTTTTTTTGGCGTTTCAGGATTTGTGGATGTAAAAGTATTTGTTTATGAGCTCCCATCTGAGTTCAATGAGGATTGGCTTGTGAACAGCCGTTGCGCCAGTCATTTGTTCGCTGCAGAGGTCGCCATACACCGTGCTTTGTTGAATAGCTCTGTGCGCGTGTTCGATCCCCAGGAAGCTGATTTTTTCTTTGTGCCTGTCTATGTTTCGTGTAATTTCAGTACAAAGAATGGTTTCCCCGCTCTGGGCCACGCGCGGCCTCTTCTTGGCTCTGCGGTGCGCTACATATCGGAGACCATGCCTTTCTGGAACAGGAGCGGAGGCTCCGATCATGTTTTCGCTGCAACGCATGATTATGGAGCATGCTTCCATGCCATGGTAAGTTAGCGTTGTCTTATTGTATGGCAGAGTATAGTGGTCTCTCTGGGGCTCTGTATTTGATCGTTTGGTATTTTGCAGGAGGACGTTGCAATTCGTGACGGGATACCGGAGTTCCTGCAGAACTCTATAATCTTGCAAACCTTTGGCGTCAAGGGCAAGCACCGTTGCCAGGACGTGGAACACATACAGATTCCTCCTTACGTTGCCCCCAAGCCAATCGAAGCTTTGTGGGCGGCTGCGCCTCTTAAGGCTAAGCGGGATATTTGGGTCTTTTTCAGAGGAAAGATGGAGATTCATCCAAAAAATATCAGCGGCCGTGTATACAGCAAGTAAAGATTGAGCACTAGTTTCTTGAGCTCTGTTTTCTGATCGTTGGATTTTATGAATTTTAATGAGTTGACGTGTTTGTCTGCAATTTGCAGAGGATTGAGAACAGTGATATGGCAAAAGTTTGGGCACAACAGGAGATTCTACATAAAGCGGACGCGATTCGAGGGATACCACACAGAAATCCTGCGCTCAGTTTTCTGCCTCTGCCCGTTGGGGTGGGCACCCTGGAGCCCCCGCATAGTGGAATCTGTGGCTCTGGGCTGCATCCCCGTCATCATCGCGGACAACGTTGCCCTGCCATATCCAGACGTGGTTCCGTGGGCGAACATCTCGCTGTCAGTGCCTGAGCGTGACGTGGCGAAGCTGGGCAAGGTGCTGGAACGAGTCACGGCCACGAACCTCACCGCCATACAGAACAACCTCTGGAATGACACCATCCGACGGGCTCTACTGTTCAATGAGCCATTGCAGCGTGGTGACGCTACGTGGCAGGTTCTACACGGTCTGACACGTAAGCTCAGTAGGTCGTATCGGAACAGGTCCACGTCAGTGTTACTCGAGTAGAAAGGTCAGGATTACCTCATCTCTGGGTATGTTGCATTATTAGGTCTTGCACGTCGTAGATGTGTCAGGCAATAATTCAGCTCCGGCATGTGGATTTTATTTAGTGGCGTTCGGCTATAAGTCCTCGACAGAAAATGGAATACGGTGGCAGGGTTACATGTACAGCGATGCAGCTGCAGCTGGTTTTATGACAGACTAGTAGCAGTCACATGCAAAAGAACGCCACGCTGGATTGGCAGGCTCAATTGGGTCCCACGTCTTTAATTCTTCTTGTTGGTCGTGTCTTGGGCAGGGAGAGCATCCGCTGGCAAGTTGTGGGAGACCCAAAAAGCCGGGTCACTGTTTGGGTAAAGTAGCGATCAAAGTTGCAAAAAGCCCAAGAGGCCGATGACGTGTCTGGTGTTCTCCGGGAGGAGAGGAGCCGTGCACGGGTCTCGATTTTGACCTCAGTGAAGGCTTTTATCAAAATTTCCGCCAACTCAGCATCCATCTCATTCAAACCTTCAAAACCTCTTGCTCTATACGCCTAATTATTGAGCTCACCAGTTTGAGATAATATTTTTTTTATTTTCATCATTCAAAAATATCATATTCAAAGGGATGAGTCCTCTAAAGAAAATTAGATGATATACATATTTTAATTGAAAATTATTATTTTGTTTGAAAGGCCCATATTCGGAGAATATATATATATATACACGTCTTTCCACAAAGACAAAATTGATGAGACTTGTGGTAAAATCAATACGCTAAAAGAGTTGTTGCATATTCTGTGGTACAGTACATCAATCTGAAAAGTAAACGGACGCAGTAAAGTAAAATAAGAATCAACAGTGGTACGTTTAAAGTATGAAAATGATTTTATTGAAAAAAATTGGCCTCACCAAGCAATTGTATTAAAATGGTCATTATTTTTTTAAAAATAACTGTAACTGCATGGCCGTGACTTTTTTAAAATAAAATAAGGCTGCAAATTTTTTAAATATTAGTTTTATTTTTATTATGCAAAAATAAAAATAAAAATAAGTAGTCGGTAGCACCCGATTACTTGAATGCTAAGAAACTGGTAATTTCAATTGCCTTTTGATTGGGATTGGAATCAACATACATTACTTTAATAACAAGATATTGGAGTCTTCTAGTTGGATTTTGGTGTTTTTGATTTGGATTTGAATAACTTGTTATTTTTAAAGTAATATTTGGTGGAATTATTTGTAAATTTATTCTAAATATTAAATACCAAAAGGTTAGAGACGAGAGTTGAAATGGATTTGCAAGTAATCTCACAATAAAAATAAAAGATTAAATTTGGTATTTAATATATGTTTTTTAGGTAATAATAAATTGGGAGAGTTAGTAACTCCAATTTACAAGTCAAGGCTAACAGTATAGCATTATCTTGATATATTTTAGAAACATTTTTAAATTATAAAAAATAACTGATATTTATTATAAATGAATTAAAGTTGTAATATATTTTTAATATTTATTATAAATAAATTAAAGTTGTAACATATTTTTTAATTAAAATTTGGTAATATTTTGAAATTCTAAATTCATGGTTAATTCAAAATCTCAATCAATTTTTCCAAATATTTGTATGGATTTAAAAATACCGTAAAATTCTTTGGAGTGGTTTAGATTCAACAAAATAATGCATCTCTATATTGAGCAATGATTTTGAACATGTAACGAAAAGTTCCAAGTTGTATTTAACCTTAAAAGTCAAACATAAAATTAAAAAGCAAAAGCATAAAGCATAAAGCTAAGCAGTGAGCCACAAATTTTATTTTTATTTGAATGCGGTCCAGACAAAAGGTATATGTAGAAATGGTTTACCAATAAACAAATTCATTTGTGAGGCAGTTTCCAAAGCATCAATATTTAAATAATATATTTATAAAAATTTGTAAAAATATACTGTAATAGACCCTAAATGGAATCAGACGACTTTTCCAAACCAGGGGCACCATGTTCGGGATAGAGTTCACTGTTCACGAAAGTATAAAAAGAACGAAAATTCAATTATGGCAGGGGTAATTAATAACTAAAAAAAATACATTTTATATTATCCTATTTTTAGATGTTAGGATTCCTCCCATTTGGAATAAGAATATGATTGTGTTTAACAAAGTGAGGTTTCATTTCATTATGTTAAAATTAAATGAAGAAAGTGGGTTTGATTTCATTATGTTAAATGTTACTAAAAATATATTTTAAGATAGAATATTTGGTGTTGGTTTGTGGAATGTCTTGCCTTTATTTTTGGATTTAAGTTATTAGGTCAGGTTTTATGGGAGTTTCTAATCTTGCTATATTGTTTGATGTTGTGATGCAAAGTCTCAATTTCTTTGGTGACAACAAACACTTTTTGTAATATTTAAGAATTTGGTCTAGTTGTTGTTGTTCGTTTTTGAGTATTTAATGGTTTGTTCAATTGTGTCCTTTCTTTTATGGCTTGTGGGCTTTATGGCTTGTGGGCACTGTTCAAGTTCCGAAGTGTTGAAGTTATTCTAGATCTCGAGTTCTTTCTTGCAACGTTTAGATTTTTTGTAATATATCATTAAGTTCTATGCTTGCCACTGATTTGTTGTCCTTTTTCATTCAATTCATGACAATTTGCATCCAATCACTTGAGTTGTGCAAGGGTCGTTGCGTTTGTCTAGACTTCAGTGTGATACTCCTTTTTTCAGATGCGTAAGTACCTATGTTGAATGTTTTTGATGGACCTTGCTACATGAAAAAATGAGAAGTACATGAAAAATGTGATTTCAATCATGTTTTTCATGTATTTCTCATTTTTCGTGTCGCAAGGTTCATCGAAAGCATGCAACATGGGTACTCCTTGGATGAGTAATTAAATTCTGCATACGACAAGTGTTCTTGCTCGAAATTTGAGTAAAATTGTAAGAATATGAGTTGAAAAAATAGTGCTTTTATTTTTTAATCTTTTTACTTTTTTACTCCAAAAATGGTGAATCATCCTCCACGGTTGACATCATCATCTTGAATCTTATTGGTTCTTATAAAGTTGATTTTGGTTGTACATTTTTGTTTAGAAGCTCATTTTTTACTTTAAAATTTCTCTAATATAACGTTTTCCTTTGTCACTTTGTAGTGATTCCCCAACCATTGCTACACCTGATCCTTCTCCGGTTGTATCTAGATGTAGTGTGGAGTCGCTTTAAAACGAGCTATCGGGCTATATACTCAATAATGTAGGGTGGTATCCGCAAGATGCCCTCTATTATATGTTAGATCATTTCCATGTATGCATTAAAGGTCACATTATTATCTATCTATCTTATCTTATGTGTGGAATGCCACAAGGAAGTGTATCTCACTACCATGATCAATTGCTTCTCTATATAGGGAAATTGCATCTCCCTTGGTTCTTTCTATGTGAAAATTGCGATTAGTATCAGTAGCCATTCATGAAACATTGCATTGTTGTCATGTGCTTTTTGATAGTGAGTGAAAAATTGGTTTAGTAGAAATGTGGCTCAATTCATCTTAACCCCTTCTGTGCACATGGATATTGTTACAATTACTCTTGTTGGGACTTCATCCTTTTGATATTTACACAGTAACTTGCATGCCATCATTTGTGTGGCAAATATAACAACCCAATTATTTATACAGGGGTTGTTAAATCATTTCTTACCCCTATAAGTTCCATATTTCTTGTTGACTACCTCGGCAAGTGCTTTCTCTTTGCATTTATCTGTGAAATATGGTTCTAGATCTTCACCTTCTTTAGAAAGCACTATGATTTTGCTTATAACTTATGGGTTGATGGATTCTCGTTAATATTGCTATAGGAATATTCCATGCACACAACTCAATAGGCATTTAAAACAGGTGTTAATCTATGTACACATGCCCAATCTTATGGTTCTCGATAGCACTGTGGTATTTTTTTTTGTGCGAGCTATGAGAAGTTCTTTGTGTTCGTAATGTTGTGTTTCAAAAATTTTAAGTGCTTGATTGCACCAAGCATATCCCCTTCAACAATCATTCTATCTAGGATTTGGGGCATCACCAATCGATATTGAAGATCCTTCTTGAGATGTATTAGCTTTGCATTGTCTTTTCTTGGTGGTATGTATTCTCTTTGAAACTTCCCTATTATTGGCTCATTTATTTCTACTGCTTCTGTTGGATGCATAGTGGTCGGAGACACCCGTGGTGTTTTGGTCCTTGTTTTCTGCTTGGGGGAAAAGTTCCTCTAATAAATGTCATGGCTCTGGACTTTGGAACTGGTGCATATCTCATAGCTTTCGCCCTCTTTTCATGCTTTAAATAACTTCAGTAGAATGAGTTTTGTCCATCAAGTCTCCCCCTCTTATACCTGAATATGTTACTGCGCTCTTTCTTGGCCGCAATAACTCCATATCTGTTAGGTAAGATTCATTATCCCTTCATATTTATTTCTCTAAGCTCCTTTTGCCTCAATGCATGGAGTCGAGCATGCTGAAGTTGTTAGGGTCCCACCCTAACCCCCTTATTTATGTCATAGGATCACGTCATAGTCAAGAGTCAATAAAGCCCATATTAATATTTGTAAGTGGTTAACCCGCAATTAATGATGGGACCACAGTTAGTTGCAAATGGGCGGTAGTATTAGATAGAGGGTAAATGGGAGGTAGTATTAGATAGACGGTATTAATAAAACCCACGGTATTGGCCCGTGGTATTGCATGTATGAGTCATATATAAAGGATAGAGACTCCCTGCGAGGAGTATTGTGTCTTGTTTTGTAATCGAGCTCTGCTCTATTGGAGGTTGCCCCCTCGAAGAGGCCTGTGAACATTTCTCTCTGAGTAATAAAATCATTGCTATTCTGTGTTCTGGGTATATTTTCTTCGCATATTCTGTGTTCTGGGTATCTTTTCTTCGCATATTCTCTGTTCGGTATTACTTTGCAGGTTAAGAATCATAACAAGTGGTATCAGAGCACTTTCCAGGGCTCGGTGGGATCCCCAAATTTTAGCAAATTTTTTTTGGCTAGAGACGTGTTCCGGCGTCTTTAAACCACGGGATCTGTCGTTAAGCGCATAAACCTGCGGATTTGGGGAGGAATGCACGCAGGAAATATAAGAGGTGGTCACGTCTGTTGGACTCCCTTGTAACCTTTGTGGGTACCCCTTCGAGTAGTAGCGCATTAGACAGAACCGCGCACGAACTGTCTTCCACGTACCCTCTGGGTATATAGGAAGCCCCATAGCTACCTTGAAGCCTCGCCATAGATAAACCTTCGGCCGTCTTGTGGCTACAGTACACCGAGAACAGCTCTTGGAGAGATTACTCGCCCGTACGATAGGGTAGTCGGGTTGTACGGCTAAGGGTACGGTCGATCCTCCTTAGTTAGAGCCCTGAAACATTGGGCCGAGTACTACTGTCAGACCCTTATGTATATTGCGATCTGTAGCACCTGACACTCCTCAAGACCATAGTTCCCTGTCTATCGGGGGATCACACATCATCTATTCCAGATCAGCGAGTGCAGCAACAGCAGACATCAGTCCCGCAGCTCTATCAGATCAGCAGCAGCAGTGATCCACGATTCAGATCTCTCAGATCCACCAGATCGGAGTAGTTGTGAAGGGTTCCTGTGCCTGGCTATAATTTTCGCAGGACTTTTAGCGGCATTGACATTTTGAGGATTTGGCGACTGCAGTATTGATCAAGGAGGAGTAAAACTCCGTTAGGAGCTTTCCAAAAAAAAAAATCTGAGATCTTCTGAAGCACTTATTTGTGATCTAGCCCATCAGCATCAGGACAATGCGCTGAGCACGGTGGTACCATTCAATTTCTTCACAAATTTTTTTTTTTGCGGTCCCAATTTTTCAGCAAGTTGGTGTATGGTAGAAACTAGAGCTCAAGCAAAGGCCAATGAAAGACTAGACAAACTTGAAACAGATATGAGCAAGCTCAACAATAAGCTTGACGAACTATCTAGCATGGTACGGCAAGCACTCGATAAGGGCAAGGAGCCAGCTCTCGAGGACCTCTATAATGACCATGAGGGTGAGTCTAGCCACTCTCCTCACATCTGGCACACCCATCCACCACCCAACGAAGATCTCCCACTCAGTCAGCGACCTCCCAAGTTGGATATGCAGAAATTTGACAGTTCTAACCCGTCCGCATGGCTAGCACAAATGGAACAGTGTTTCAAATTAAATCGTCTCCAAGATGATTGGACTAAGATTGGAGTGGCGACCATGTACTTGGACAGTGAACGATGGCAATGGGCGGAATGGCATCAGCGTCGCAATGCACCTTTTTCGAGTTGGGTCCAATTTACCAAAGCTCTTCGAGATCGCTTTGAACAGGGAGACTCCTTTTTGGGCAGTCTCACTAAGCTCCGACAGACGGGTATAGTGGATGAATATATCACCGCTTTTGAAGCCTTAGCCTTCCGCACTCAGCATCTCTCTGATGAGTTCTACACGGAATGTTTTATCAGTGGTCTTAAAGAAGTCATCAAAGCTCAAGTTCTACTCCACCACCCTCTCACATGGACGAAGGCTTGCCAGGTAGCCCGTAAGGTGGAACGTGCCATAACAGCCCAATACAGCCGCCCCAATTTCCCCACTAAAGGTCGTCCCCCACAAGCTCATACCACGACTCAGACACTTAAGGTCCAAAAAGTATCACCTCAGGAAATGGCCGAGAGAAGGAAGCAAGGACTATGTTACTACTGTGATGAAAAATATCCCCTAGCCATAAATGCAAGGAGCCCAAGTTTTTTCAAATAGATGCCACTGACTACAGCTCCACTGAGGAAGATCCACCTCTTGAGGAACAGGAGGCGATCGAAGAAGACAACCAAAAGGAGATTGTATCTGACGACCCAGTTATTTCGTTCAATGCGTTGGCAGGAATCTCTTCCCCTCAAACTCTCAAAATCAGGGGTTTTCTTAAACATCGCCCAGTAATAGTCTTGATTGATAGTGGAAGTACCCATAATTTCATCCATCAAAAAATTGTAGAAGCAGCGCATTGTTTTGTACAGGCAGTCTCTAACTTCCAGGTCCAAATTGCAGATGGGGCACAATGAAATGTGAAGGCCGTTGTGAAAATGTCAAACTTCAAATGGGGGATTATCAGTTGAAAACCCACATGTTTACCATACACATGGGGGGATGCGACATTGTCCTAGGTGCTGAATGGCTCCGCACCCTTGGGCCAATCACAATGGATTTCTAGGAGTTATATATGAGTTTTAAGCAGAACAACTCCACACATACCCTCCATGGCCTCCAGGCGGGAGCACCTCTGTCATCAGCTCGCATCGGATGGAAAAATTGTTAAAAAAGGGCCATCATGGAGTAGTAGTGCAATTTAATGCCATCCAGGTAGTCGAAACCAGACCTCTGCCAATTCATCCTGAGATGCAGCAAATTTTAAATACCCA